>CAJFCO010000089.1:1857657-1921303 GCA_904066015.1 Synergus gifuensis
GTACTGGCCCAGTACTGCGCCGACGATTGGCGCGGTACTACCCGGAAGTACTGGCATTTCTCCTCGTTCACAACTGGCACAGTACTATGCCATTTGTAACATCCGGCATAACTCCGACTTTTCCACTTGGGGTAGAAGAACACTTACTAGACATGGCACATGGGAAATCCGGATGTGGCCATTTACTTTAGGGTTTTCGTTTTCGTTTAACCACATTTTGGTTTCATGCAATACGTGTTAAACAGACAACTGTGAGACCGCTGACACCAGGAAGTCAATTCTTGGACCGGAAGTGATCGAAAAAGGAAATTTCATTTTTGATATGAATGCCATTTTTGTATCCTCAAAGGTTTTATTATTTCATTTCAATGCAGAAACTTCGAATCGTTTACCTGAAAATTATCTGCAACCGTGCTGTTTTATTATTTTTTTTTTATATTTTTTTTTGTTAGTTTATTTGATCTTATTGAATTTATCGGCATATTGGGCATTTGGAAACATTCATTCGTTATCATCTGTTTTGAAATTGTTTGCTAATATTCAAAAAGAATAAATCAAACTTGTGATACTTATCATTGTTATAAATTAAAAACAAAAATTTTCTAATTTTTCGAAATTTTGAGTGGTTTCTTTAAAGAGGAACAGGTATACTTTTCAATAAAAATAAAATGACACATTTATTTTAAATAGACAGGAAATGCCATATTTGCACTTATGAAAAGAAAGTCGTAAATTACAAGGAAACGAGACGGATATGAGCATAAACATTATTATACGGTAGGTAAAAACGTCGGGAGGTGCGACGCGTGTTCATTTGAAACTTAAATTCATGGTAACCATAATAAAATTATTATTGGTGCAGCGTGAAATTGGCGTGAAAGGCAATAATCCTTTTTCATCGTTTTACCTTCGAGTATCTTTTCAAAATGATAAAAATAACAATGATCTAATACAAATATGTATACATTGATCAGATAAGTAATAAATGATCGTCACGTCGTGGGGTCGAGTGTCTCGTGGCAAACCATGTTTTCCAGAATCCTTGGATAAATTATACAATAGAAAATGATTAAAATTGCCAAGCACGCGTGAATGATTCGTTTTCTGATTGAAAAAGGCGCCTTTTCGGGAAAAATCTATAGAATATGAAGCGCGTCGTCTCATACGTAATTGGAGAGAGATGGCCCACCTACGAATTATCAATATATGAATAAATGGCTTCTGCGTTAAAATGACACCAGTAGTTAACGCGTTTTTACCATAACAATGAGCATTCGTCATAGCCACGTTATTGTCCTCGGTTCCCACACATGGCGCGAACGTGATGCGAATCCATCTCGCTAATAACACTCGGCGCACTTAATATATACGTCTACAATCTACATCTATATACAAAGGTGGCTATTTCTTGAATTATGTTAAACATTTAACAAAGCCATTCAACCATGAAACTTCCCACTGTCCTTTGTCTTTATCCAATCCTTAAGAATTGATTAAAAATTCGATGGGGTAAAAGATTTGGCGAGGCATATACCTCAGTACATGTTAGATAATTATAGAATTTGGAAACTCTAAAAAATTATGCTATTTTTGATTTGGAAAATACTGAAACTTGAATCAGTTTGAACTTTTATAATATATATTTTTTTTATATTGAACGAAGCTCGGAATTTTCTTCTCAGAAGTCGAGACTTGCATCTCCCGAAAGGAACAGGTAAAAACCTATGGAAGGGGGGTGGAAAAAAGGCGTGCGACCAACTTGTATATTTTATTTCTCAACCCTTTGGCTTTAGAAAACCTTCAAAGCGCGACGACTTAAGGCCATTAATTTCCAATGATGCCAGAATGCCGGCTGTGCTCTGGGAAAATCCTCAAAAGTCAAGCTGGCCTCCTTCTTCTGGATCTTCCATCTTCCTTTCTCTTCGACCTCATCTTCGACAGTCTGCTTCATCAGGCATAAGGCGAACGCGTATGTTGTATCGCCCTCTCTTTTCTTCTCGAATATCCTTCTCTCTTTCTCTCACGAACTCTTAAGTCTCTCATACACAGACTTTACTGGGCCCCTCCCGCGGGGCCTCACTCAGAAGCAAGAAAATTCAAGAACAGATGCAGCCTCTTTTCTCTCTTCTCGAAGTTTCAAAGGCCTGTGGTTCTTCTGTTGCTTATTCGCCAAATGGCAAAAGATAATTGTTCAGGTCAGATGCAAATGGAAATAGAGTTCCAGACTTGCTTTTCCACTCGAGTTTCGCTATTGTTGCTTTTTGAATTTACAATCTTTGTAACGGTCGATTTCATCCATTCAAAGTTAAAACTTTTGTAGTTTAGTCCTTTGGAGAATTTTCGAAAATTGTATTTTTAATTAAGAATAGTTTTCTTTAGTCTGATTCAACGAATTGTTGAAAGTTTAGAATTTGGAGTTATTAATAACTGGAAGACCTTGAAACTTAGACACTGCTAAAGACATTAAATTAATTAGAGTTTCACACCTAGAATTTAAAATCCTATCTTATAAAAAAGTGATGTCACGAAATGTCTCGAAAATCTTACATACATTGTTGTTGTAAACCTGATTGGCTTTTGAATGACTTGAAGTTGTAGGAAAAAAAAGAAAATAATTGCACGCGTGTTTATTTTCCCTCGTCCCTTCAAAAATTTCACGAAAACCTTGGAAATTCTTTAAAATACGTTAAAAAATCTTAAAATTCCTGGAAACCTCTTGAAAATCCTTAAAAATTCATAAAAACGTTAAAAATCATTAGTCTCTTGAAATTCATGTTAAAATTCGTGGAAATATATCTAAATTAAAAACCTCTTTTCTTAACATTTAAAATCTTTTAATATAGAAATTTCATCAAATTCCATGAAATATTTGAAAATTCTACAAAATTTTTTTAATTAAACTCTTAAAATTTTACAAAAACCTTCGAAATCCTTGTAAATTCTACAAAATCTTTTTAAAAAATCATAAAAATCCTCTGAAATCCCTCAATAAAATTCGCTGACAAGTTTTAAATTCCTTTAAATCCCTTAAAATATTTTAAAAATCAGAAAAATCTCTTGAAATCTTTTAAAATTATTAGAAATCGCATGAAATTTCATAAAATCCCTCGCAATTCTTAGAAATCTTTTAAAATATCTTAAAGTTTCTTGGAATTCTAGGATAACATTTAAAATTCCCTAAAATCCCATAAAACTCTTACAAACCTTTTGAAATTCCTTTATATTTCATGAAAACCTTAGAATCCGCTGAAATTCTTTGAAATCGTTTTAAATTCTTAGAAACCTCTTAAAATTTCTTCAAATTTCAAAACATTTAGAATTCCTTTTAAAATCGCTAAGAATTCTTAAAAGTCTCTTAAAATTGCATAAATTCCTTTAAAATTTCACGAAATATCCTAAAATCCCTTAAAAGTCTACGAAATCTTTTTAAAATCCTAAAACTCTTTTGAATTTCGTAAAAATCACTTAAAAATCGTCAAATTCCCTTAAAATTTCTAGAAATCTCTTGAAATTCCTTTCTAAAAAAATAATTTCTCTCTAAAAATATCGCAAAAATCTCGTATACATTATAGTTTTCACTGACTGGCTTTGGAATGACTTCAAGTTGTAAAAAGAAAGACAAAATAACCAATTGGTCTGCTAGTTTTATAAAAAATAACAGACGAGATTAAAATTTTAAACATGATACTTGTCATAATGAGTTACAATATTAAGTCTACATATTAAGGATCTCTATATTGGTTATTGGAGTGAACTGATGTTTCGAGTAAATCTTGATTTTGCCCAAAAATTATCTATATGCAACTGTAAAATTGACAGCTGACATTCAAAATCGGATTACCCGATGTAACTTAATCTTAATATAGCGGATCTCCGAAATATAAGGAGTGGAGAATATTATAAAGTTGGTCGATCTGAATTGATAGTCCCGTTGAGAATGTAAGATTATCGAGATCCTTTTTTCGTAATAAACCGTGGAGGGTAGAATCGAGGCACTGAGGCAGCAGAAAGAAAGCTGGAGGAGAAGAATATTCTGATGTGTACGGTCAGTGAATGTTGCAGGTGCAAGTGAAGCTGCACGCTGGTGCAATGAGTGAACGAGTTGACTTGAGTCCCATACCATAACAGCATGCATCGAAAGTCGATGGGATGCTCAAATCGATTCATTCGATCGAATAAATTGCTTGATCGATCACCGACATATGCAATTCTCCACTCTTTCTTTTACATATACTAACGCCCAACTTACAACTTACAACCCATTTCAAAATCCAAGGCACTCCACATCGAGATCAGTTCGAGTTTCGAGTTCTTAACTCTTTTTTTTAAAAAATAATTATGACAAATGAACTTCATATCAAGCAAAAATTGATTATGATTGGCTTCCAAATTGCGATTGAATTATTGATTGCGTTCAAAATTATATTCAAAAATTTACCTACTGAGTTTGGGATTAAAGTACAGTTATAATTGTACTCTTACCGTTTATATCTCCATTTACGTTTATCGATTCCTTCTGATTAATGCAATCCTGTCTTGATATATAATTTCTCGTTATTACTTCCTATCCTTAAATCAATTATGCCGGAGATCCAACATTTTAACAGTTTAAAAATTATACATGTGGTTGAAAAGTTCTGAATATTCAATATTCTGAATATTGAACGTGTATTTCGTTCGTTTAAACGTTCAAAACTTCTGACACATAATTATACTACTTCAAGCTACAGAGACAATTTTCACATTGAGAATTTAACATTTTTAAAAAATGGTTAAAATGTTGGTTGATTTTAAGTGATAAGTAATTACTCTACTGTATTCCTTTTGAGTTTAAAGTGTGAAGGATGTAAATATGAGGGGAGTAATGATAGGTCTTCAAAAGCACTCGGAGCAAATATCTCGGAAAGTTGGAAGATAAAAACTTGAAGAAGCTCGTGTCATCGAAAGCAGCATAAGACGAAATTACCGGTGTGGATCCAGATCAACAACAACTACTCTCTAAAACATATCGGAAGAAAACATTTCAGAAGAACCCTTTTTATGAGAATCCTTTGCTTTGTTAAGACTAGTGGCTCTTTGTAAAAAAAAGGAGGTGGCCGGAGAGGAGGAAAGGAAGGAAGGAAGTAAAGAAAAAAGAAGAAGGTTCGATTCGACAGCAGAAACAGCAGCTGCAACACCCGATACATATCGTCAGTGGTGGGGCTATGCCCGGCAGGGTCACGAGAGATTATTATCGTTATATCGACATTCGGAAAACTTCGCACCGGTTCGGGTTGGTTCGGGCGCGTGGCACGCGTGCCCCTATCCTCACCACTTGCGGCCCAAGAGGTCCGTATCAAGGGAGGAGGGGGTATGCCACTGCTACAATAAGGCTTCGGGCCTCTCAGCACTCTTCTGATTTTTACTCACTGGGAATGGGTATCTTTAACGTGAATCCACGATTGTCTGGATCTAAAATTGAATATAGATGAGGAGGAAGCGAAGCGCCGGAACTCAGAAGAGATCAAAGGCCGAGATTACGCATGCGAATATTGCAAGAATCGCCTTAGGAGGCCCTTAATCCTCGTTAAGCTGGTGTAAATTCTAGTGCGTATTCACAGTCACGATTGCTGTCGACTGCAATTATTATTTCGCGCCAGAACATAAGTCCCTGTGCATATTACCGCGCACGTGGCGTCTGCTATCATTTGCCCGAGGGGATGATTTGCTGGGAAGTTCTGAAAAAGAATCGCGAGTTCTCTAAGCTTGTGCATCAATTAATTATCAAATTAATTTAACTTTATGAAATCTTATAAATAAACTTCTAAAGAAAATTACATTTTTTGAGTCTGAAAAAGCATTTGGGATAATTTTTTACTTTTAGAGTTTTTTTTTTGTTCTAAAAAATAGCTTTCATATGATTAAAAACGTTTTTAGCAGTTTTAATAGAGTTAAGTGGCATTTCCGGTGCGCGGTGGTATTTCGGATTGTTTGCTGCAGTGCAGGACGGTGAGCACTGAAGTGAATCTATTGAAGTTGTTTGCACACCTAGCTATATATTCATTTGCTTTCAGTACACAGTATATTTTCACGAGAGAACATTTCGATATTTCAATATTTCAATATTTCAATATTGCAAAATAAACTAACTGCAGGAATACGGTATGCCGATATATGTTACGATTTCATAACAGCATCGTATTTATTCAGTCAACAATCTGCTTTTAACTACTTCCTGCATTCAGTTCAAGCTTTTCTTTACATAATTAAACATACAATTATTATGAAGTTAAAAATTTCTCATTTTTGAGACTCATTTCTATAGGCGATTCTTATATTAAAAAAAAAAACTCATATATTAAGGAAGCTACCATTTCCGGGCTATTTTTTGTTCGACCTTAGGTAATAGAAGGGTACAAGTTTTTTTTAAATATTATTAGAATAAGGCGTCCTGCAGGTGAGACCAATAAGGCCTTTTTTGACAGGGTTATACTACTTTTGACACGCACCATGGGGTTTCTTCAAATGGAAGATAAAACACACTAGAAATGACAACCCTTCTTTTATCTTTAAAACACAACCCTTATTGTCTAAAATGCATATATCATAGACTATGTACTGAATATTTCTGGATGATAGGGGATGAACATATGTCGCAGTTGAGGGCCTCGGCAGAAATAAATTTAAAAAGTGAGTTAAGGCAAATTAAAAGTTATAGATAGGGCTGTTGTCAATATGAAAAGGCATTAGAATAACTGATTAGGTACTTTTGAAATTACTGATATTGGTATCTGACAGTTGTTAATCTATTCAAAAATTTCCTGATGAGTCACTGACATATCATTATAAATTAATCCGAATTTCAACGCCCATGAACTTTAAAGGGTTCAAATCGGATTTCATCAAAGAATAAAATACATACATGTATTTGCGTGGTAAATTCGAAGGATATTCAGAATTGTGAACCCTCTGAAGAATTTCTTCGTCGATGCCAATCGCAAGTATCTCATCCGCAATCTCTTATACCTGATCTGCATGAAGAAGTGACCACCTTTGTGCGTCACACAGACCATTGATCTATTATACTCTTAGATTCTTAGTGTTCATTGTAAGTTAGCTCGCGTGTACATTTACGTTATTTTATCACACATATTATGCACACAATTACCCAAACCAATATGTATTCGCGGTCGAAAGTACCATGCATATGAAGCCTGCGAGTATATGAATGAATGAACGAACGGAAGGAGTCGCGTGACGGATTCATGTGTCGGACGACCTCGGTAAAGTTTAAAAGTGTAAGTGCTTCATGCAACACAGATTTTTTACACAACACTTTTACATAAATCTCATAGGTATTCCTATGTTGTTTAGCCTCCATAATCTATTGTCTATAGATTCATACTATTTATAATCTATAGGTTACAGGATACCATATGGTATATAAATTACAAACCGCAAGATATAACCATATCTTCAGCATGGAAAGGCAATTCATGTTATTTCATCAAATTGACAAATTGTTATTTCAAATCTTAATAAGAAAAAATCCATACACTACCGGTCTGAACACAGAAAAAACAAGGACTGAAAGTCTTTACAGCTTAATTCAGTTTTTAGGCTGAATTTAAGTTTAAGTCAATTTTTAGTCTTGTTTTAAGACTAAGAAATCTTAAAACAAGACTAAAAACTGACTTAAACTTAAAACAGCTCTAAACTCTTTCAGTCCTTGTTTTTTCTGTGAATAATTGTGAGTTTAACTGTTTTTCGATGATCGTTTAAGTTCTCTTAAAGATATTGCAATAAACATTGTATCTCAATGTATAATCATTATTCTGAAATTTCAAAAATATTCATTATTTCGAATGTTATGTATTGATATTTTTATAAAACATTGAGATTTGACGTTTTTTTGCAATATCTTCTTAAAAAATTGACAGACACTTCGTTCTGGATTCATTCTATTTTGGTACAAGCTTTTAACTTACTTAAAAGATCATCGAAAAACACGTGAACTTAAAATTCTGATCGGTAATGTATATATCCGAGTGTATGTCCTTAAATCATAACAGCAAGTTCTCAAAAAAACTGACAGGATTTACTTAAAGTGGAAAATTCTTAGCGTGCGTGTTCGATGTTGAGTTTTTATTGAGGGGAAGAATTTTGTAAATTGCAATTTAAGACAATATAAGCTAATGTACACGCGCACCTAGGTTTGCATTTTGCTTCGAATATACGAAGCCGGCCAAGCATAAAATAGCGTAGGGTGAACGGGGAAGGGGGAGCGGAAGGTGGTTATAGAAGGGGGCAGATGAGGGCCGGAAGTGGTTCCATCTGGCTCCCCCATCGGTCTGACCTGTTGAACCACCTCGTGACCGGAAGTATACTATACACCTATGGGCCTCAAGCCCCTCTTACACTGGTTCTCTGAGGGCACCGACGAAAACAAAGGCTTCTTTTTCCGAGTTGCACCTTATCACGACGTGTTTACTTGATTGCGATTAAACACAGTGACTTTCAAAATCTTAAAGGTGCTAGGAATTTGTTTTTCAGATTTATGGAAACCATTTAAATCTCTCTGAAATGTGATCTTTTTTAGAATTTGTGTATTTTTAGGTTTGTTGCGTCCCATTTATATGAAATTTATCCGCGAATTTTCATCCTTTGGAGCTTAATAACTTAAGCTTGAACTTAAGTCTCACTCGGCTCTAAGTACGTGTTTCATCTGCTTCAGAACTTTCATCCCTTAAAATTTATCCGAGAATATCACAGAAAAAACAAAGACTGCAAGTGTTTACAGCTTAATTCAGTTTTTAGGCTGAATTTAAGTTGGTCAGTTTTTAGTCTTGTTTTAAGATTTCTTGGTCTTAAAGCAAGACTAAAAACTGACTTCAACTTAAATTCAGCCTAAAAACTGAATTAAGCTGTAAACACTTTTAGTCCTTGTTTTTTCTGTGATATCCTTGCAAATTGAATGTTCTAAACTAAATTTATTGTAGTTCAGTAATTAATTGCTAAACTTGACTAAGTTTTCTTCTTTTAAAAATGCAATCTGAAGTGCCACACTTTACATAAACACGTCAGTTCTGAAACCTCACTCACGCTGAAAAGTATCAAAGGTGTAACCAAAAGGGTGTCAGACTACTCGTTTTTATTGTATAAGTGTATAGTAACAGTGTAAAATGTTGCGATTGTGTGCAGTAAATATATACTGGCCAAGTAAGGAAATCGGGGAAGAACCTGCTATCTGGTTACGGTGGTTCGGCCGCATTCAAGACACCTAATTGCCCCAGCAAGAACAACTAAAGCTGCTTATGTAACAGACTTATAGATAATAGCAGAATTAGAATTGTTAAAACCTTCCTATTCCTTGATAAGATTATATTAGACAAGGGAGGCTTTCATTAAACACAGCATATCAATTAGCAAAGTCTTTCATTAAAAATGATTTGAAAGTAATCAGTTTATATTAAAATATTTACTTAAAGACTAATTGTGATATACCTTACCATAAGAGCAATTTAGTTTTGCCAAGTTTTTTAGACATAATAGCAGCTCTGTTGAATGAAATGGAGATATATTTATTATTCTGAGCATAATTATAATCTTCTATTAAAATATTATGTATCATCTGTGGAAATGGAAATTCTATAAAATATACACATTCTTCTCAGGATATTCCACAATGATACGGAAATCCTCTGTATTAAGTATATTTACATTTCCTTCTGTGTTTTTTTTCTTCAATAAAATATGAGAACGTGAAATATGGTATTCATGCTATTGAAGTAATAATTATAAGCCCTTTAAGTCACCTGCGAAAATTAGCACGCGCGCTTAAAAACACCATCAGCGTAACTCAGGTTTTCCTGTGCATTGCCACATGACAGGTTTTCTTATTATAAGGTCGCGATTGCATCGAGCGTGAAAAAACCTGTCTGGAAAAAATGAAAAAGTCACCCTCGACATGAATTATGTTATCTTTTTTTGAAAACGAATTTCTACTAATGGTGCACATTAAAGGACATGAAAAGGAAGAAACAAAGAATAGAGTATCATATATATTATTATTTTAAAAAAGTGGTGTGACGAAATATCTCGAAAATCTCGTATACATTGTTGTTGCAAACCTGATTGGCTTTTGAATGACTTGAAGTTGAAAGAAGAAAAACAAACTAATGGCGCAAAAAAATTTCAGAAAAACCTTCGAAATACTTTAAAATTCGTTAAGATTTCTTAAAACTCCCCAAAACCACTTGAAATCCTTCAAAAATTCACAAAAACGATTAACATCATAAATGTCTTGAAATCCAAGTTGAAACTCGTAAAAATTTTTACAAATTCCTAAAAATATCTTAAAATTTCTTAACATTTAAAATCTCTTAAAGTCTATAGAAATCTTATCAAATCCCATACAATTCTTAAAAAATCTACAAAATCTTTTAAAAATTGGAGAAATCAATAAAATTACCTGACAACTTTAAAATTCTTTAAACCCCATAAAATACTCTAAAACTCATAGAACTCTCTTGAAATATTTTAAAATTTGTAAAAACTTCTTAAAATTCTTAAAAACTGTTTAAAATATTCTTTAAATTATACGATAACATTTACAGTTCCTTGACGTCCTGTAAAATCTAATAAAATTATTCGAAATTTCATGAAATCCTTAAAATTCTATAAAATCTTCTAAAAATCATAAAATCCCTTAAAATTGTTAGAAATCTCATAAAATTTCACAAAATTCTTTAAAATTCCATAAAATATTTTAAAACTCATAAAAATCTCTTGAAATCTTTTTAATTTGATGTAAACTTTTTAATATTCCTATCAGAAACTTCTTGAAATGCTTTAAATTTTACAATAACATTTAAAGTCTCTTTACGTCCTTTAAAATCCATTAAAATTATTAGAAATCTCGTTACATTCCATAAAATCCTGAAAATTCTATAAAATCTTTTAAAAATCAGAAAATCCCTTAAAATTATTAAAAAATCTCTTGACTTCTTTTAAAATTCCAGGAAATTTCATAATAATATTTAAAATTCCTTAAAGTCCCTTAAAATTCTTTGAAACCTTTTGAAATGTCTTAAATTTCCTGGAAACTTCACAACATGATTTAAAATCCCAAAATCTCTTAAAACACTCAGAAACCTTTTCAAATCACTTAAAATTTCACGAAAATCTTCGAAATCACTTAAAATTCGTTGGAATCTCTTAAAGTTCTTAGAAACCTCTTAATATTCCTCAAAATTTCAAAAAATTTAAAATCCCTTGTTTGCTTTAAAAATTCTCTTGAAATTTCATGAATTCCGTTAAAATTTCGCGAAATATCCTGAAATACCTTAAAATTCTACGAAATCTTTTTCAAAATCTTAAAAATCTTTAGAACTTCGTAAAAATCACTTGAAAATGGTCAAAATTCATTAAAATTCATAGAAATATCTTGAAATACCTCTCCAAAAAATGATGTAACGAAATGTTCCCAAAATCTCGATTAAATTGTTGTTTCAAACCTACTCTCTGAATTTATATGAGCAAAATTTCATTGATTTTTTAATTATTTGAAATTGTAAGAAATTAAATAAATAATCGTGCGCATAGCGCACGTGTTGGTCTGCTAGTATTTTAAATATGCTTCTAAATTGAGATATTTTTTGATATTTTTGAAATAGGCCTGAAAATAAAAGCTTTTTATTTTCGTTTTGGTGTGTCTATTCCGATTGATTGCATTTTTTATTCTGACGCGCAATATATAAACATAAACGACACGTATATAATTTTTGCTGTGCATGGCTGTATAGGCCTCATGGGCCTCCCTGTCATTGCCAGCAGGGATAGGGTGCAAAGGACCCCTCGAATGAATGTTTCGTGGTACGGCAGGGTGACAGATTATTACGGTGCACACATTGCGCCCAGCTATTGTATATGAGCATAATGCTTTGGACCTGTCTCTCGCACGCATCGACTTTACATTGTTCCCGGCACGAATTGCATTTTCCCTCTTCCTATTTGCCCTACGAGCTCCCGGGCAAAACCTCGTAGTGTCGAAGGCACTCGTGCGCGTAAATCTCTGTTAATAACACGACTGTGTAGTTTGTGGTATAGACGCAGTAAAACATCCCAGACATCTAGCAAAAAACCTCTTTCATCGGCGATAAAGAATATTTTATAGCAGCTAAAGAAGTCAAAACTTAGGCTGAAAGAAAAATGAGAAGATCTCTCAAATATTTCAAACACACATATAGGGTAATAGGTACAATGATTGGCTATTTGCTTTAAATATATGTAATTAAGAAATATTTAGAATTAAAACTATTAATAAACAGTGCAAGATTGTTCCTAACACACTCTAAGCAATTTATTATTATAAGCTGTAATTTTAAATATTTTAAAGGGGCCCATCATTTTCAAAGTGTCCAATCACTGTACCCAGCATTATTCTATTTACTTTTTGAGTATTGAAAACAATTCTAAACCTGAATTAGTGAAATTTTCGCTGTTTCAATCAGTGAACGATATTTTTCCTGGCAAATCAGCGAAGTTTGCTGGAAAATCAGAGAAAAGTTTTGACAGGGAAAGATTCACTGCTAATCAGCGAAAGAAATTTTTCGATGATTGAAGCAGCGAATATTCGCTGCAAATCAGCGCCACTTTGCTGATTCATGTTTAGAGAAAAAGTATATAGTATTTTTTATTTATTTTGAAATAATTCGGTTGAAATCATTATTACAATTTTTGGTTATAAGATTTTTTACTTGGGAAATATAAAGACAGGTTTTAGAAAAAAGAATAAAGAATTTTTTAGAAAAAATAAATGTTATTAGGTCGATGTAGATAATAATTTAAATATTTGATCATATGTATTCACCTGCAGTTATACAATAGAAGAAGTTTGAAAACTTGCAGTGAATAATAATAAACGTCAATAATATCTGAAATTGAAGGGCATCCTGTTTTAATAAAGAATTATAAATTGCGCGCAGGTGAAGAAGGTGTGTTGCATCTGAAGCCTAAACAACATATAGCTATCCGCCTGACCAAGCATAGATTAGTTCTACTACGAGATAACTTTGTGTATTTTCTAAAATATTGTATGAATTGAATAGCGATAAAAATGCTCTTGGCAATTTTCATTGTCAAAAGCTTGTAGATTCTGCTATCAAAAAGGAAAACATTAAAAAAGTATTTTTACACAAAAAACTTGGTAAATATAATAAGTGAACCATCTGCTTATGATGTATTTATCTTTTTTGTTACAGGAAACTGAATTTTGGAGATCAGAAGTTCTGGAACTCGAACTTGGTATGTAATAAAAATACAAGCATAGGAAAACATTAAAAAAGTATTTTTACACAAAAAACTTGATAAATATAATAAGTGAACCATCTGTTTATGATGCATTTATCTTTTTTCTTGCAGAAAAATGAATTCTGGAGATCAGAAGTTCTGGAACTCGAACTTGGTATGTAATAAAAATACAAGCATCAGGATTTAATTGATTTCAGATAAATTAAAGTCAATTAAGGGTGTCGGACCCTAGTGTTAAGTTAAAAATTCCATTCTCCGTTTTACTCAAATTTGACTTCAAAATTCAATATTTTCAATTTACTTAAAAAATATTTGAATTAGATCTTTTCTCGCTCTGTACGCATAATTCTAGTTTAAAATTGATTAACTTTACAGAGGGAAAAAATTCCAAATTTAATATTTGTTGAGTAAAATGAAGAAATCGAATTTTTACATTAGAACTTGGCTCCAACACCCTTAAATGTGAATCAATTGCACTTAACTCAAAATAAAGGCAAAGTGAAGTGTGCAAAACGAGGTGCAAAAGCAATTATGTGAATTAAAATGGCACATGATTTCATGTCACTTGATTTCTTCAGGAATCAAGTGAAATTAGGTGATTTTGAGACAGATTAAAGCAAATTTACAGCTAAATCTAGTAAACATAACTCCTAATTTCATTAAGGGCATGTGATACTTTACCATAAGAGCAAATTATTTAAACCAATTATACATTCCTAATAATAAATATTTTTAATTAATAAGAGTAAATAAACCTTCATCTACATGAGACGAAGGTTTATTGACATGTATTAGCTAAAAATATTTATTATTATGAATGTATAATTGGTTTAACCAATTTACTCTTATGGTAAAGTATCACATCCCCTTAATGAAATTAAATTAACATAAAGTCATTCAAATAATGAAACCTTCAAGCAATTTACCTGCATCCTCAATAACGAATGAAGCAAGCAAAAAGAAAACATCTCAAATCAATTAAAAAATGAAAATATATCATAAACCTCCAAATGAATCTGAAAGTACTAAACTACCCTCAATTTCCTTTTCAGAAAATGTCATCAAGTGTCAGCATTTGGCTCAGTTTAGTTCCTGATCTCCTCAACCTCGATTTTACTCGACCACGATGCGTAAGCGTAAAACGCATTGAAAGATGCGTAGGCTCGTATGACGTCACTGGAAGGTGGCACGCGACGCGTGCCATCGTATTCAGGGTGGGGGTTGTCTCTTATGTATCTCGTGGCACATTACTCCAAAGACTCTCTCACCGATGTAGGGGAAGTTGGGGCCTCATATTTTTTCTCTCTCCATAGCAGACCCTCTTTTCTGCATCTGACAAAGAGCAACACATCACCGTATGACAAGGAAGTTAACTTCCATCGTCCACGTCCACCGGTGGTTGGGGTGTCATACTCTCGTGGCGAGTGGTGGGGGTGGGCGCGTGCAGCCGGCCTGCAGCTGCCTCCCCCACCCCTCCCGGCCACCAGCCCTCGTCGAATTCGTCTCTCCCCTCCACCCCAATGGGACCATGATTATAAGTAGGGGTGCTGCCCGCTTACTACCTCCAGTCGAGGGTTGTACGTTGAAAGAAATGCATGCTGCCGCTCATTCCGTGAACACGCGAGTTAGAAAAAAAAACATTCACATATCCACTGTTTTCCATCATCCAGGATAGTGTCGATTCTGTTGGAAATACAAAATTATCTCTACTTGTTTTCGCGGGTGTGATTTTCGAGCAGAAATCGCCCTCACCATCTGTCGATCGTGCAAGCAGTGAGCAGAAGTTCATCGATTTAACACTGTGTATCGCTAGTGTTGGCCGGTAGCGACGAATAGTGCCAGAGAGAGAGAACTTATTACTTTCCCAAGGGGGAATCTCGAATCTCGAACCGCTCATCCAGCGCCAGTAGTACCTCGGCTTTGGAGTAGTGACTATCGTGCTTTTCGTGTGTACGCTTCTCCCCCTCCCCCCTATGAGTCCCCCTCCCGATTACAAAATAATTAACCACTAATAATTCATTATTAATTATAAATCATAAAATAAGAGTGCACATTGACTCGGAGAAACATCCAATTTTTCCCGCCACTCCCGAAATAATCAGGGATAATTCGAAATCGAGATTGGCTAGTTTAAAATTGATATCGGTGCTTCGTGGAAAATGTGTGCAAGGGAACGGTGAACTTGTATTATTTACTGAGTGGAGAGGTTTTTTTTTTTTTTTTTTGAATCTGACAACGTGCGCGTTTAGTGACCGGCAATCCAGCGGATTAATGGAATACAAGTGTCAAGTGTAGTGATCCTAGAGGATTTATTTTAATTATTATTTGTTCTGGTTCGGAGAACGCGAAGCGTTCGTATTGTGTGAGCCCGGACGGCTATGCTGCGAAGCGTTTTATCCTCGAGGAGGTAACGCCGCCGAGAACAGAGCAAAAGCTCCTCCGGCGACAATAACAAGGCGTAAACATCCACGCCAATATCATCCAAACATGTGGACCAAGATGCTTATGTGGACGGTGGCCGTCGTTCTTTTACCATCTCCCAAAGCGGTAAGTCAATAATAAATAATAAACGATAATTCAACTCGAGTTTCAAACGAGTTCTAGAAAGAGAATGACAGGATATTTGAAAATTGCGCGCGAGTTTTTTGCCAGAAGTTCAGATTCCTTGACGATAATGTTAAGTACATAATCGTCTCTCTGGATGAAGAATCATACGTGATTTGTATTTCTAGTTTTAGAAGTTGTGAAGTCGGTAAGGATTTGTAAATCTGTCGAAAAATTGGTATTTATATGTGTGACAGCTTTATAAACGTTGCCAAGTGCAATCCATTTTGTATATTTGAATTGATTCTGTATCATAAGGTCAACTAAAATTCAAATTAAGGACGGTTGAGTTCAGTTATAAATAAAGCACTCTTATTTTAATTCCTCTATTAATAGCACTAATTTTCTGACAAATTTGTGATTTACATAATATGTATTTGTTAACGTAAAAATATCTAAAAGCGAAGATTCAATGGTTTAGTGTATTATCTTCCTTAATGAAATCTGAAACTTCCTTCGTGAAAGTATTTCTTATTCCAAAGAAACATCTGGAAAATTTCTTGAATGTGTTTGGAAAAGTGTTTTAAGTTCAGAGAATTAACGTAAATTTTAGTCTGTGAAGTCAGTTACATTTCAGAAAAAATGTTAATGCAATTTTAAATAAAATTACAAATGATTGATAGTTTGAGTTGAAGCCAAACTTTTTCTTTTTGGAGTAGTGCTTTGAAAAAAAATGAAGTAAAGTAGCAGAAAGTTGGTTTATTTTGAAATTTGATAAAGAACTTTAAACTCCAAGAATAAAATTTCTTCAATTTTTGAACATAAGCCAAAATCAACCAGACTTTGGAAAAAGTAAATCTTAAAGAATCTTATGATTCACTGCTAATTTTTCTTTCAAGATTAATAACATAACGGATGTTGAAATACAAAATTGCACTTTAATATTCTGCATTTTATTATTTATATTAATGGACTATAGATTATACTATTAGACATTGAATAATAATTTAAATAGCTTTGTTACCAAGATTTTAAAACTTTGCCAAATTAAGCAACTTAAATTAAGTCTTTACTGCTTACATTGTCTGGAAACAGCTCAGTGTATAAGCAGACTCTAAAAATAAGATTACATGATACCTGTATTGCAGTATTATATCTTTTCAAAAGGAATAGGAGTGACTTCTAAAAATGGAGTTATAACCTTCATTAAATCTAAGGACTAATAAATATTATCTTTCTCGTACCTTTAAATAAAGATAAAGTAAAACGGTAATTCTCCTTCGGGGGAACAGTTTCCCTTCAATAGAGTAATTAATCAACCAATTCAATATCCCTCACAAATTTGCCAATACCAAATCAATTTTCTTCAATAACTCAAAAACTTTCATAATCCAGGGTGTAAATCAAGTTTAAATTTCATTTTGGCTTCTCAAAATAGGCTTAAAAAATGGGCAACATTGAAACAAGCAGGCAATCGATTGGAACAACTTTTTTCCTCGACGATGTTCATAAAACTGTCACCGCATTCGCGTTCCTCGTTGAAATCTCCCGTCGAGAAAATTTCATTACTCTAAATTTACGACTCCAATTACTCGTTCATCTATCACTCTTGATTGGCGAATCTTAAAACGGAAACGTGCCAAGCCTCTCGATTCATAACATTGTAACACTGTATCCGAGAAGTGATTGATTCTTCCGACCTAGGACTCTTTCCAATGAATGACATGATGTTTAGTCCGGAATCAAAGTCATTCAGTGAGGCAGTCAGTCTTTGTACCAATAGTGTGGGAGGGGGGAGGAAGAGGAGAGAGTAGGGTGAAAATTGATGTAGTAGGGATCCTTCCACCGATTCTCATTCTTTTCTTTTCGCCATTCTCTTCTTTCCTCTTTTCATCTTTCTTGTTTCTTTATTTCTTTCTTTCTTGCTGGCACGACTCACCAAGGGTTCCAAGAGAATTCTTCCTGGGAGAGATGTCTCTCCTTCTCACTCTTTCCCTTCAGTTCCAACAATTCCCTTCTCTCTCACTCTCTCGTATTCATTGGCGTAAGAAACCTTCACTCCGAGAAAATTGTCCATTTCTTGCAGATTCGGAAGCAGAGTTAAGGCGAATGGTTTTTGTAATTTTGTTCAGGAGGAATTTTTCCCCTGACAGCTGTCTTAATTCTAAAGTTGTTTTTATTCGATCCCTGATGTTTGATCAAATTGTATTTTTAAAGACAAAAAATGTCACTGTATCTCACAAATTACTCAAAGAAGTATTCTTTCAAGTTTGTCACGAGTTTCTAGAACCAAATGTCTCTCTGAACCCAAGAAACATGGGTTGCAGTTGCATTCTTGGTTGCAATTTCATGTCTGGAGACTAAGATTCTCAAAACTTAAACCATAACTCGAAACGGTATCGATATCCTGGCAGTAAATCAAAGCAATATTACGCCACTGCTTCAAGTCGCAGGAAGAGGAGAGCAACGCTAACGGCGGATTTACTACAACGCTAAATCTGGCTCCACTCTTTTAGATTTGTCTAGCCTCTCTTCGTTCCTCTTGGTCGAGTCGACGCCTTTCCATTTCCTTCGTGGACGATCTTCGCGTCGTTACGACTTCGGCAAACGTCAAAGTACTTGGCGCTTCTTTTTTCTTTTTTGTCACCAAGATACACCAAAAACAGAGTAACACAGAAAAACATGAAGTGAAACTTACATCTTCAAGTTTGCATTTAAATTATTCTTCGCAAAATTTTTTTGAAAATCATTTTGGCAAACCTAATGAACAGATGGTGAGTTTAGATTTCGAGGAAGACAATCAAATCTGAGCGTTACTGAAGGCACCTCAAGTTTATGACGAAATACCGGTCGATCCATAAATACTCCGGAGGCATTGGATCCAGGAATAGCTTCATCCGCACCAAAAATGAGAAATCCCTGTGCAGGACCTTGTGCCGGTAGGCTTTTACGAGGTACATAATAGAGGCACTGGTACGCCCCCGATGGCGATAAAAGAACACCGGGTTTCTCACTTTGACAATTCCTTGCACCCGATATCTCACGCCTCCTTCCCATCTGGAGAGACCTTTTGGCATCGACTCGAACAATTTGCAAAAAAATAACCGTATCCCACTCGCGCACGCTTTCATTCAGATCTTTCCCAGAATCACAAAATTATACTGTCCCATTTCAAAGTTATGCTAATTTCCGGTAGTATCTGCTTTCAGCGAGAAAGGATTTAAACTAGATAATATATCTCCTTTTAATTCTACCTTCAGACTGATCAAAATTCATACGCCTCTTTAAAATCTATAACGTCTAACTTAGAAATGACTCTGATTAATATGAATCCTTTGGCCAGAGTTTGTTATCTTTTGCACAATTAGGATCAGTTTTGCGTCTGTCAAATGCACGTTTATCGCGTGGGTGCGAGGTCGTCGGGGATTTAAAAAGTACAGAACCGAGACGACTTTGTCTTCTTGCCGGCATATGCGAGACGGGATATTTGTGTCACAAGAGCAAAGACACGACGGACTATACATATGCATAATTGGAGGTTCACTCAGGAAAAAGAAGCGAGCGACGATTGAACGAGCGCACTCTACCTTATTATTTTTTTATTTTATTATTGTTGACATTTAGGCTTTGGCAAGTTTGACCGACTTCCAAGTAAACATAGTTTTTCCATTCATTTTTATCTGTTTTCAGAATTTTTTCTACTCAATAATTCACCTCTTTTATGAAAATTCTCGCTCTTTTTCTTTTGTTTTGAATAAATTTTGCGATTAATTAATGAGAATTTAACCATCTGCTCTCGTGCCACAACCACCATGGGCTAATTTTTTCAACTGTGAAATCCTCCTTGAAGATCCACGTGCTTGCGCAAAAACTAAAAGCACATGCTTCACAGACTCCCGTCGTGAAGTCGTTGATGTGGATTTGAATTTTCTTGAAGGATCCTACTTCTTTTATGAGTAACGGTTCACATTTGCAAAAACTGAAATTAACAGGGAGCAAAACTAGCATCATTCAACCGCGATTTCCTCTTTCAGAACGGAAACTACAAATTGTAACTTATGTTTTAAAGTTTTTTAAGTACATACTTGTGGTTTTCAGAAAAGTATATTAACTTTTTAGAGATCTTTTTAAAGATAGAGCTTTTTATAATATTCTTTAAGGAAGTAATATTATCATTTCCCACGTAAGATCTGATTCTCAAATATAAATATTATTTTAAGTAGCTGTTGGTAAACAGTAAGCCGGTTATATCTATTTCGACCTAATACAGGAATTAGTGACTCACTAGAGTGTGAATGAAAGCCCGAGGCTTAGGATTATTGAAATTGAACTAGCAGCTTTATGAATCAAGTTCACCTCTTATCGCTCGAAAAATTTTCAAAATTATCTTGGAACTATGCTGTTTGTTTTTATTTAAATGAATTTTTAACTGACAATTTTTTCTTTTCAGGTACATGCTTCTGGCGTCTTCGAACTGAGGTTGAAGTCCTTTGTGAACGAGTACGGGAAAGATAATTTAGGAAAGTGTTGCTCGGGAAGTACATCAAGAACGGGAGAGTGTTCTGGTGTTTGTCGGACACGTTTTAGGGTTTGCCTGAAACAATACCAGGTGAAAATCGATACAACTACACCATGCACCTATGGAGACGTTGTCACTCCCGTTCTTGGCGAAAACGTCGTCAATCTGAGCCCCAACATAGCTCAACCGAGTTTTACCAATCCCATCAGATTCCCCTTCGAATTCACATGGCCGGTAAGTTTTTTTTTCTTTTTTAAATGTCCATAAAGAAGATTGTCATAAGTGGAGTTTATTTCTTCAGATTAGAAATTAGAATTTAGATGCTAGCACATGCCAGACTTGTCGCGTGCGTCAATGTGTAAGAGAAGGCGAATTTGAATAGCAGATGGTGTAGAGAGAGACGGACTCAAAGCACTTGTCTCTCCCTCCTGCTGGTGCTGTTTCTGATGCCATCCACCATCCCTGGCGTACGTCAGTTCTTCCGAAACGCACCAGTGGCAGATGGCTCGACCTTTTGTGCCCCGACAACCCTCCATTTCTTTATCTCTTCTCTCCCCTCCACGAGGAATGTCCCCTTGAGAAAAAAAACACGAGCTTTCAAGTCATAGTCAAAACTCGAATTGAAGTTTATTTAAAGATGGTCGTCCATAAAAAGTCTTATTCTTGAAAATTATTTTATCCCGGGACAGCTAGAGCTACCCCGCAAACTCTTTTTGTTGAAAAACAAGAGAAATGAGAATTAGGGTTTTAAAAGGTAGTAAAAGAGAAGGATCATAAAGTAAGAAATGGCTGATCTTTCTCATTCTCGCACATTTCTCTAGGGCAGAAGTTAAATTTACTAACCCATATGGTGTTCAGGACTCAGCGTGACCGGTCGTGCAGTGTATCGACCAATATTATAAGTCAGCTATATCGAGACCCTAGACCGCCAAAGCACACTGCTTTCAACGTTGGGAATAGCAGGAAGAAGAAGAAAAAAAGAGAAGTTTCCTTCTCGGAAGCGGGGCGAACCCACATGGTCTTTTCGGTAGGTTGTTACAGAGACCACTCGAACTGGGAATTATAGACGAAGGATGCACAGATTATGGGTTCTGGCATCATACACTATAGCTGTTTACTACTTGGGAAGAAAGTAAGATCGAACCAGCGAAATGAAACGCCCCAATCGGAAACACAACTCGAGTCTCCTACTTATAGTAGCAGGGGTTTAAAATATCTCTGGCAATTTTCGTCTTGCGGTCAGAGTAAAAAATAGAGTAGATTCTAATTTAATAGAGAATTTAATTTGTCTGAAATTGGATCTAGACTGGGATTTAGAGTTTAAAGTTTAGGGTGGATATTAGTTGATATTAAAAGGTTTTTATGGGAAGAGGATGGAAATTTTCAACGCGTGTCATTAATTAAGTGGAAGAGGATACGTAATCGTAATCCTCGCCAAGACTCTTGGACTCTTAATTGGTTTACGTTTGTATTCGAGAAGTGGAGAGTTGCTCTTATTAAAACAGCACGACACCACAGTGCCAGCACTGTGTACTTTCATTCGCAATCGTCCCATTCGAGCGTTCGTTTTACTTCTCAGGACTCGGACTAACAAGACTTTTTCATTTTTCCAAATACTAAATCATTTTATTAAATCTGCTTCCAGTGGCTATCTCTGACTTCTCCGTATCTCGATTACTAACTGCACATCGGTACGTAACTGCATCTGTGTACCTTTTCGTGCGAACGTGCGTAATGCGAGGAGATTAGCACTGTGAGAAATATCGTTATGCTCTCATGTGGTTCCGGCCTCGGAACAAGATTGAACAAGTTGCTACAAGTTAAAGGACCTCCATTTTCTCATATCCTCATGAGAATCTTTCAAAAGATATTGTCGTTTCAGAATTTTTCAATCGACAGATTTTGTTATCTTTTGATCAAGAATTCTCATGAATTATTCTAATGAATCAGGATCTTTTCAGATTCTCATAGGTAGTTAATTCAGAGGACGTCGTCATATATCAGCACACCTTGAGTCATCAAGTCTGGGTCGTTTCTTTAAAAGCTCGGATGTGTCTTTTTATGGGTAATATGGAGTGTGGGGTTGATATTCCGTGGTTTGAGAGAATCCCACGGTTCTGGACTGCGTGATTCGAAGGTTCGGAAGAAGGAAGAACGCGAACGAGCGGCTGGGGCTTTGACGAGCGGATGAATGGCTGCCCGTGAGTAGCGATGCGCTACTCTCTTCGCGAAGCGTTTAGTATAAATTACAGTCGAGTCGGGGAAAAGAGGGACAAAGAGAGGGAAAGAAATAGAGAGGATTGACTGGGTCCGCTCGCATGCCGGATATTTTTAGAGTTTCACCGCGAGCCACAAAACTCACGCGACGAGATCGACGAGGTCGATCTTCCCCCATTTCTTTTAACCCTTTCAACCAGACTTCTCTACACAAATGACAAATACTTTATAAATATTCATCTCCTGGAATCAGCTCTTAGTCTCAATTCTAATTTCATATATTAGGATTCTTATCTCCGAGATGTACAATTCCCTTTAACAAGTTATGGGCCCAGCAACGAACGTTAATGGTCTCTATCGCAAATCGATTTCACTAATCTATTTTACAATCCTAATGATTCGATTCAGTTTTCATCTTGCCAATATCTGATGCTATCGATTCAACTTTATCATCTATTAACTTTTATCAGATCCTATCGAGTAGCTCTAATGACCAAAAAATGCTAGAATTCTAGATTTTCTGGACCTGACGCAGCGTCTTTCGTGAAAAGGTTAAAGAGTTGTCGAGTTTTCCGTCAAATAAGCGATCGTTGTTCGAATCTTCGTCTTGTGCCAAGTCGCCACTGTCTGGGACTCTCTTTCCCCCGTGGATTTTAGAAGTATCTCTGAAGAGAATCGTGGTAATAACGGTGAAATGGGTTTGTGTCCCGAGGGCTCGGTCTCTTGTGAAAGACCTCGTCTGAGTCCTAGCTTCATCTTCTTCTGCTTCTTCTTCTTATTCTTATTCTTCTTCTTCTTCTTCTTCTTCATGGAGGAACTCTCCTCTGAGTACGCAAGAACGCCCCTTCCCGTAGGCACGACACGTGGTCATCGGAAAGGTGTATCAGCTGATACCTGCTGCTACGCTTATTAGTATCTACCTACCTACTACCGTACTTTCTGTCCCAGGAATAGATCCACTCAATCCTCTCGTTTTCAGTCGCGTCAAGCGTGAAACTACTTGAAGCGTTTTCAAAAATCATCCGCAACGCTCGGTCGCACTTGAGATTCACTTAATTCTAAATCCGTCTCGTCCCATTCAATCACTTTCCATTCATGCTCATTCAAATCAACCTACTCTACATCTTATTCCTCCCCTTTATCTGTACCTAGCCATATCACTCTTTTTATTTCACAAGGGTTTATTCAAAGTTGCGAGTAGCGCAAAACTACAGAATAGTTCCCGAGTAGTCTGTCCCAAGCACAGACGGTTAGTTGTAGGCCCATAGGAGAAGGATTGAACATTCGATTCTGATATTGTTAGATCTTGAAGATAGCACTTCCGAGTTATTTCAGTGCGAAATCGCTTATCTAGATCGGTATAAACGAGGAAGAGGAAATGCAAAGTGTAACATCTTGGAATCGTCGGATTGTTTCAACTACCTGCTTCTTCTGCGATGATTAATACGTGCATACGAAGCAAGGTAGCCTGTAAGAGCTGTCCTCACTCTGAAAGAGAAAGAGCCAAAGAGTATATATGTATATATATATATATATTATATATGTATATCGAGTGAAGAGGAGGGAAAGAGGGAAAGAGGGAAAGAGGCGAGAGAAGGTGGAGGTATGCTGCGCCGCCGTGGGAAACAACTCCCGAGCACATCTTCCATCTCACTCTTTACTCTACTCTCGTTCTCTCCTCTTTTTCCCTATTTCTCTCTTTATTCCTCTCTTTTTGGTCCTCCTCCTCTTCTTCTTTTCTCTCTCTATCTCTCATACACCTCGTTTACCTTTTCTCCTTTTCATCATCTGCACACCTCTTCTCCTCTACCTCTTTTGAACCTCTCTCTTTCTCGGTCTTCCTCCCTGACTCTCTCTCACTCTCTCCCTCGTTCCCTCTCTAGATTGGAGCGCACAATCCAAACTGCACAGGTCCGAAACACACCCTACATTGTTCCCGGGATGCCGGTGCTTTTTCAGCTTTTTGTCGGCTTAATTCCAATCTCTGTAATAAATTAGCGAGCGATCACGGTGGCATTTGTCTCCTCTGCAATTTATTCTCTTCTCCCTCTCCCTTTCTTCCATGGTCTTTCGTCCTTGCCGCAAGAAAGGGACCTTTCCCAAGTTTATGCACCTATTTGTCTAACCCCTAATCTCTCTATCTTTATCGAGTTACAATCCTTCAAAGTGCACTTTTTTTCGAATGTGTTTCATTAAATTTAGAGGACTTTCTTGAGAAGAGTAGTTAAGCTTGAGTAGGCAAAAAATGAGGTTTACGTTCTTTTTATCTAAAGTACGATCGTGACACGACAGCAGAGACGCTATCATGGAAACTGGATGCGGCATTAAAATTGAGATTAAAATTCAGAGGCTCATGCAGAGAGCGATTTATTCGTTTGAGGCGGCTATTTTACGCGAACTCGTTGACAATGGTAGATGTAAACGTTTATTATTCAACGAGCGTAATGAGGCCGTGAAACGTATCTCAGTGACGTTAATAATTAAACTTGCCACTGCAGGTTCCACGCTTCATACGGACTTGTACAAACAGTGATGCATTCAGACATTTATAGAGATATGTAGTTCCTATATTTACTAATTATTCAATAATCCGTTGCATGTAGTCTGTATTAATCATCCCTTCATTAGACAATTATTACTTGTTACGAGAGACTGCTCGGATTTCAATCGAATTAGTTTCCCGTCGACAATTTTGCCATATTGGAGCTCTTGTCACAGCTTACGGTACAACGTTAGCGATTAATTATTTCGATAGCGCACGTGTGCTTTTACAAATATACTCCGGGGCTCTGTTTCGTGTTGCATGCACATATATGATTTATATCCGGTGGCATGCCGTTACGAAAAGTCAACCCTCGCATACTTTTGCACCCCTCGATGCAATTCCAAAGGGGATTGCGACCCACGAACTTCATGCCTCGTTTCTCCTTTCTACCTTACCCGGTTACATTTTTTCCGTCTCTCTTTTCGGACACGCTTAAAGGCACTAGCCAGGTGCGTGAGTTGCGTGCTCGTTTACGTCGTCACAAAACTTTCAGATCTTTTAATAAATCGAAGCAGAATCAGCTAAAGATATGGAGTTAAAAGTAGGAAGATTCAAAATTTTCTCAGCGATTCTTTAAGGAGGAGACTCATTTTGTTGAAAGGTGTTGCAATCTGTCCTTTCTGCTTGAACAAAGCAATAGTGTTAGATTAGAAATTACAAGCTGTATTATTTTCCATTAAGCGTACGAGACGCGATTCTTCTTATAGGCAAATTATGTCCATCGCCAACGTTCGAGTGTCTACCTACACATACCAGATTACACAATTAGGTACACAATAAAATTGTACAAGGCCCTTGACATCCTTTCCAGTACCTCTGAAATCGAATCCGGATGCTAAATTAGAGACACGCAATCCGATAACAATTGTTGCTTTTATCTAGCCTTTAATCAAACTATTTTGAATTCAACTCTGAAAAAAATTTTGGCGAGTGCATGTGCATCCGGGATGATTTGAACCGCCGTTAGGTTGATAGGCATCAGTTTATCGCAGGATGATAGCAATAAATGCACCACCTTCAGAAAACGTACTTAACTTTTATACATCTTAATTATATTGTGAAATGTTTTTTGTTACAGGGCACGTTCTCGCTGATAGTGGAGGCTTATCACGACGCGGACAACACGACTCACCAGTCGCCTGGTAAGTGAGCCGAGATGGTGTTTCTTCCTCGAATCCTTAATATGAACTCGCTGTGGAAGACGATCGACTCTCTCAAATTAATCCTGTGAACTCAAACAGAAGAAGAGAGACTTTAAAACTTAAATGTATGGAGATTGCACACCTAGAAGATGGCATGTGCAGGCCAGCTGGGTGTGATGCGATGGCTCGGGTCCGAGACAGGCAAGAAGCCACTTCCGGCCGTGCGCGACATTCACCAGATACGATATAACCTCCTCTCCCCTTTCGTCGAGGATAGGGTACCTTCTTCCTTTTTATCCCCCACTATAGGTACCTTCGACCTGTTTTCAGTGTTCTCTCTAGACGTATTACCGTAACATCCTACTCAACCGCTCACACGTGCACTGATGCGTCATTACGCTACATATGAGATTGTGAGTGTGAGCGAGTCTTGCAAGCAATAACCTAGGCATACACGTGGTGCGTATGGAGCTGGAAGACCCCGTTGCACGTATAGTAGAACCCAACAGAGCCACTAGTGTTTCCTTCCTGTGTAACCGTAGCACCCACCTTCCACCACACCAGTAACTCGACACCCCCTATTCGCGAGGATGCTTCTAGCCTCGACGCTTTGTAAGCGCCGAGCTCCGAATCTGACGTGTTCAAGACCCCCGATCCCCACCTCCACAGAGGCCTTCTCATTCATACTCTTAGGCACTGTTGCGCTACCTTCCTCCACGAGGTCTTTTGTTGTTCCCTTCCCTTAAAGTTCTCTTGCTTTCTGGAAACGAAATGGTATTTTAGAAACCTTGGGGACATGAGACTACAAAAAATGTTGAGCAACGTGCTCAACGTTTCATTAATGAAGATTTCTAAATGAAATGTTAAAAAAGAAACAGTCTCTCGTTGCCCCTTTTTCAGTTTGGATTGTCTGGCTCACTTTGTTCGACTTGGCAATCTAAAAAACTTTGCACTGGAAGGTGATGAAATCTGAATGCTTTCAGACTAAAAGCCTCCCTGTCTCTCACACTTTCTGGATGCTTTCCAACTTGGACAATTATAAATTGTCATCATTTATGTTTTGAATTCTTTCAAGTAAAACACACAAATTGTTAAGCGACTCGAAAATAATGTTTCCAGTTGGCCTATTCTTAACTCTCCCTGTCCTCTAGACGCAGGAATATTTTTTGTCCTGCTTCCGTTTCTGACTTTTTATAAGGTTCTACAACACTCCATCCATCTATCCTTCTCGTTTGCACTTAAGCACCTATCTCTTCGATTCTAACCATTTATCCATCAGTCTCCCTCCCTTGTTTGCACAACGTTGAATCTTCTCTCGAGTTTACCGAGCCATTAACTTCTCCTGTTCGATCAAAGAACAGAAATGATGAGTCGCCTCTCCTGCCGTGGGTTGTAAACAGCAAATATTTCAATGAAAACCTCCCTACACAAAGTACCTCCTCGATAATGAAAGTCGCTTGTTATGTTACACGACGTCATAAATTACTTAAAAAAAAAAAGAAGTAAAGGTGATTAAAAATCTAAAACAAGAAAAACAAGTATCAAAAATGAAAGACGGTTCAAAAAATGTGAAATAGTCGAACGAGACAAGAAGGGAAGAAAGAAATTGAGGTAATTGATTGATCACTGACCGTGGCGCTGTCAAGGAGCCAATGAATTAATCGAACGATCTCCGGAAGGTGAAACGACTCTAGGAGGTAGCGCCATGCATCGCAGAACCTTGAGCGCGTAATTTCCGCTCGGGTAACTCGTAATTAACAGAGCAGTTTCGAATCGAAAAGAAGAAGAAATTAAGCAGTTCCTCCTTGCTTCTATTTTTACGCCATCGTATCGCTCTACCGGTTTACATACAGAGCTTCTAAATATTCGCATTATGCCAGACATTGTCTGGATTCTGGCCTTTATCGCTAGAGCGCCGTTTACAATGTGCTGATGTTGGTGTTTCTCCTCTAGCTCTCTATCTCTTTCTCTTACACACACATCACAAATTCAGGTACACACGTACCTGAGCGAATACTTTTTCGCACACGCACACGAGCAAGAGCGAAACGAGCCCTTTATTGCCGCGTTGCTCGGATGCTGCTTCCTTTCTCAGGCCCACCCCCTTCTCTTTCTCTCTCATTCTCGTTTTCCTCTTTTTTTCTCCTACTATTACTTTACCACTGCTTACGACACGGTCTATACACCTGCACGTCCACCGGTCTCCACCTCCCCACGACAAACGTAATTGATAACACGTGGAATCGCTCCCTTTCGACAAAGTCACTTCTACCTATTTCTCGCCTTGATAATCGAGATTTATTGTTTACTCAGCACATTGATTGATTTCGAGATTGTTTTGTCTCGAGATGCTAGATTTAAAAATAAATGCAGAAACTCTCTCTCGAGCACGGCCGATTGGGTCTGTCAAGCTTGGTTCTAGAGACAGTGATTTAGTATCTAATATATTCGTCCACTTAAATATGTACTCTCTGATTAGAGAAATTAGTTTTGAATCGATCTAGACTGTTTTCAAGGCGAAAGACGATAAAAGACTATTTTAAAAAATACTTGGACGAACTGGCGCGACCGAGTCAAGTACGTACATATTCTAAGTATTTCGGCATCTATTATTATCTTGAACAGATTCTCTTAGCTGCTGAAGCAGAGATCAACCACGAGTGGTACATGCCACAATTCATAGTTTTTTACGTTCCAAGCCCTTTCATGTGCAATGACGCACGCATGTCTTATCTCGAGGAATTACTTTTTTATACTGTCACTGGATAGAGTTAATGCCCTTGAAAGTGAAAAAAAATTCATTTCATTGAAACCTTTGATTTGAAAATTTTGATGAAAATCATCCAGTATTTCAGAAAGATATATTTGGAACGATAGTCTATAGTTGCATATGCGCTGAGCAGGTGGTCAACTTTTTTACTTTAATGAACGACTCGGTCCTAAGGGTTCATTTACATCAACTGTTTTAGAATCCCAAACTGCCAACCCGTTCCTTCTTTTTTGTTTTACTTCTTTTAACACGAGAGTCATCGATAATGTTGTCGAGTATTGTCGAGGGAGCACCTGCCTCTCATAAGCGTCCCATCAATAACAAAAATCATAATTGGTCAGCGACTTTAAACCCAGAGAAGAAAAGAAGGGCGAACCGTATCTTTTACAACTGATTTTTTTTACGTGCGAGAGAAAGAGCTCGAACTTTGGTGCTTTTCTCGGAACAAAGACAAAATCTTACTTTATAATATTTTTAAAAAATTCATTTTGGGCGCTGATTAAAAGCAGGGATCTAAAAGAGCAATTTTTCGAAGGAAGGAGATAATGATGAAAATGAGAGTCAAGAGGGATAAGGATGAAAAGTATCCGTTTCGTGTTTCCAAGTTTCCAGAGGTATTATCATAAACACCGAACGATTAGGAGGCTCGATTTGACGCTCTATCGAAAAAGCGTCTCTCACGGCCAGCCGTTCTCTTCGCGGCCTGGACCATACCGGAGCAAGGCGAGGATGAGAAGAAAGAGAGGAAGAACAAAAGGTGGAACCCGTTTCGCCGATGGCGTGCCCGTAGATACTTAGAGCACCGGCGTCTTCCCAGAAGGGAAGTAACGTTTCGCCGCTGGGCGAAACGGGAGTCAGGACCTTGCCTGCCGCTTTGCCCTCAGGCGATTGCCTCCTCATCGGACCGAAAACCCGGCTCTCTTCGTAAACAACGATACAGATTGCTACACAAGTTTTCTCTCTTTCTACGCATCCTCTATCTTCTGCACGGGATACACCCGAACCATTAATTTCGTAAAAAAATCTCAAGCTGAAATCACTGGAGACTTAAAAACTCCAGCCCGTGATGAAAGCAATCCAAACCAAGCGCAAATCCATATTTCGGCTACCTGCCTCTGTTTGTTTACCAAAAATTCACACGCAGAGTTCTCCCGAAGCTCAAGAAACAAATTTTTAGGGTGCATCAAGAAAGAGAAGGTTCCAGTTTGGATGGGTTTAAAACTTAGGACTAATTGCTCAAATTAAGTATTTCGAGTACTTGAAGTGAATGCATTTGTTAGGGAGGACAGGGAAAGTATGAAAAATGTCTACGAGAGGGAAAATGTCGTAATGTGGCAACACTGTTTCTTGGGAAGTAGGGAAGCAGGGTGAGGTAAGAAAAGAAAGAGGAAGAGGTGGAGGCTCAGAAGGAGGCGGAAAAACGCCACCTCTTTCCCAGAATGTTCTTTGTGCCGGATGTGCACCGTCGACGGAGTAGCAATAGCGGACGAACGTCCGGTCTACCCTCGAGGCCGATGTACTTCGGGAGCAAAAGTCCTCTCAAATCTCAGGTCCTACACCTTCGGGACTTTAATCTATCATCTCCTCCCTCAAATCGCAAACTTATAGACTACACAATAAGACTCTGAGAGACTTCCAGCAAGTTTAATGACCTTCTTCTTTTTGTTTTTACAGAGAAAGTGTTGATAACGAGGTTGACGACGCAGAGGTGGCTGGATGTTGGCACAGAGTGGATCGAGGATGAACATCGCAGTGCTCACTCGCAGATGGTTTACGAGTACAGGGTGACCTGCCTTGCTCACTATTATGGCAAGGGTTGTGAGAATCTCTGTAGGCCTCGGGATGATAGCTTTGGGCATTACAGCTGCAGCCCTACTGGAGAACGCGTTTGCCTCTCCGGATGGAAGGGCGACTACTGCGCTACCCGTAAGTATACCCTCCTATTAACCTTTTACTTGGAATTGGAGATCCTCCTACGATCCAGAGGTCGAAGCCTCGGTTGCCCAACACCACTGCCGCGGGATACAAGCTGCAGCCAACGCTCCGTGTGTAAACTATACCATTTGCATTCTTCCTTCACTTGCAGCCCAATCACTTTCATACTGCACATCATACCTCTCCTAGCTCGAAAAATTCTGTGGTTGACTACCATCTGTGCAACCTCACATTCCAAGGAAACAATTCCGCATCCTTTCTAATTTCCCTCCATTAACCTCCAACTTACTTTTTGCCAAAGACTACCTCTACCAACTTTTAAAAAAATCCTGATCCTTCAGTTCAGGGACCACGGTCTTTTTAAATAATGCTGAGAGTCTGGACTATAGAAGCAATTCTTTTTCGTAATAATAGCCTCGTATGATGGGATGATAAACAGCACTGGTATAATTGCAGAGGCTCAATTATCCCAAGTGGAAATGATATTGGTAGAACTGGTAGTGTTTAGTATCTCTCAATCGCCATAATTCATTTCCAACATCTCTTTTTCGAAAACCTCTCTGATTTCAATCTTCCTTTAGACCTTTACTCTATGTTGCAAATCTTTTTAAAACCGAATAGCTATCGACCTCTGGGATCAACACGTAACCAAATCAACCATGTAAGGAAATTCCGAGGTATGTACCCTCTAAATTCGTCTAAAGTGTCACGTTTTTCAAATTTATCTGAGAAAAAATCAAGTTCGGAAATCAGATCCGACCAAATTTTGTTACATTGTAGACTAGATTCCATCCGAATGGAAAGGTTCGTCGAAAATCTTGAAGAGTAGGAATAGTGAAAATGGGACAGGAATAACACGACTCCTGCTGCAGCTACTATCGAAAGTTGGTTGCTAGGGGAACGAACCAAGAGCCTGTCGGTACCTGAGCCTGATGCCTGAGCACAGTTTCCCACGCTTCATGCGCGCGCGCACTCTTGACTCGATTCTTCTTTCTTTTTCTCTTTGCAGCGGGTGTGTTCGCTTCCTTGTCTTTCACTTGTGAACCTGCAGACCGACTGGATCAGGAGAGCCGACTTGCGAGCGAATAAACGTGAGCGTAAGCGCAAGCGATGTTGCAGCTCACGCGTGTATTAAACCACACGTACTCAAGTACTAAAACCACTCGACGTGTCTAGCCAAAGGTGCATCAGAGTCTCAAATTCAAAGAAACCTTTATTCCGAATCTTAATTCCAAATCTTGGATCCAAAAAGATGTCAACTCAGAATCTCAGATCCAAAGAAACATCACCTCAAATATGTTTAGTCATTTTAATCAATAACTTACTTGACCATATATCAATAGCAATATTTACTTGATTCAAAGAAGTGGTTTTTATCAGTGCAGAGAGATAAATTTTCAGTTTGCTTCATGAGAATTAGCATAGAAAAACGTTATCAATAAAGTGCCGACTTTATAAATGAGCCTCACACGCAAGAAAATGAAAAAAGCATTTGATATGAATCAGAGGAAAATAGACGTCTCGACATAATTTATGTATCGATGATGGTGCTTGAGCAAATTTCCTTTATTTACCTACTTGATTCCATTTTGAGTTGCAGAGGTTTCTCACGTTACGAATCATTAAGTCATCAGTATTCCGCTGATTAACATTTTTTTGTCATTACTGCACGATTTCCAGTGTATTACAGTGGGTAAATCTACTTTCATGCGCATGGCCTTTGCGCAATTATTTTACGCTCCAGTCTCGGACTCGAGGATGTCCTTGATAGTGCAATAAGATTACAGTCTCCTTCCTTTTCGCCTTTCGATTCTCCCCTGTGGGGCTTTTCTTTTGTGATCATTTCCTCGTCTTTTTTTTTTTTTACTTTTGCCTTTCTGTAATTGAGTCACATGCAAATCGAGTTCCAGGAGGCATCAGGTCATTGCACCTGGTTCGCACGTCGCCGAGAACAGAGTGACAGAGTTCGCGGATGGATTACTAATAGACCACGCTAACTCATTTCATGACATTCTCACCATTTCGCGGAATTGAGGTGCTTCGTGCTCAGCTTTGCAAAAAAAGTCACACGTCCTTAAAGTTTTCACGGTCCTAATTGGACCAACACCGTTCTCTCAATCTCATACATTTATGAACTATATGCTGCTCATTTAGATCTTTCAAAACTTGACTTCTCTGCATTTGCAACATTTCTTTCGGTAATAGAACAGCGGACGAATCAGATAGCATTTAACCGCAGTGCAAACACAGTTCCGAGTCTGTTTAACATTTCGCATGGATCACGTTTCTAGTTACACACGCAACGAGAGGAATTTGGCGGCCGTGTACTCTTTACTAAGCCATATGTATTTCGACATTAAATGCGATGGGAATGCAAATAAAAATGAAGCTATAATAATTGCACAATTTCTTTTTTTGTGAACAGAATTCTGAATTAAAACTGACGAAAGTATGTTTAGAGTAGGTAGAGAGTAGAGAGTATAGAGGAGGTTAGTAGAAATTGGAGGGCAGTGTAGCGTGTGCGTACAGAATTTAATCGGGCAAGGGGTTAAACAGAGTCGCTTTACTAGGGATCGAGGCGCTTTCGGGGGTGCTTCTCGTATAGGGGTTGAGGGGCGAAAAAGAATAGCAGCTGCAACACGACGGTAGACCGAGCGAGTGTCCGCGACAGCTGCTCTCGGTGCTTTAACCAACAGCTGCACTGGACTAGCATTCGCTCAGTCCACTTCGTTCCCCTCTTGTCCTTTACCTTTTTTTCGAGTAGGCTTTCATCATTTTCCGTACCTGCCCAAATTTTCTTGGAGAGGTCTTTCACAAATCTAGGACCCGATCCCAGCATCCCAATATTAATGTCATGGCAGGTATTTCACTCTCTGGACAAGAGACACAGAATAGAAGAGCTCACGAGTCAAACTCATGTGCATTCTTGGAAAAAGAGGGTCGAACATCGTCAGTTGGAAAATCGATTCGTCCGTTGCGTAAGAATTTAAAGGGACAAGGTCGTTGTTTTCTTTTCAAAGGAAATTATTTAAACTCAATTTTGTCTTTGGAGTAGACTAGCTAAAATCTTTCTAATCTAATCTAAAAATCCAAATTTTTAGCAACTTTTATGAATAAATAAATAAATACAGTTTTTGGATTGGTTGGAATTCGTCGAGATTTCAGACGATGAAGGCAGTTTGTAAGTCGGAGGAGGAGCGACGCCTTTGAAAGAAATAAAAATGTCAGGACACGATTTCATGGTTGTGGTGGTTTCTTTTGTTGGAGGGCCAGGGATCGAGGAATCCCTACGATTCCGTCGTTCCTTTCGGCGTCGATCCAGAGAGACGCGGACTATAAATACCTACCTACTCCACTGAGTGCTGCGCTAGTCGAACTCTAGCCGACAAGAACTCCTTGCACCGGCCGGTGCGCTCGATGTCAAGGTCACGCGGTCCACGCTCTTCTCCTCGCATCCCAATCTCATCTCCGCCTCTGACTCCGGACCGTAACCACCTTCAACCCCATTCAGAACCTGCTACCATTATCGTGTCTTCCAAGCAAGAAATTTGTTTTAATCTCTCTTCAGCTTCGGAAAATCCCTCCACTCATCGTTGTTTTTATCTTGAATTCTTTTTTAAATCTTTTCTCACGCCAGGGGAAGGTTGAGAAAAATCAAAACGGACGGTTGCCATCTGGACCTCGTCCCATCTGGAGTTATATCAAAAATCTATGTTCGAATAGATATTCGTTTTAGAACGCACAACTCTAAAGAATATATCTTGAAATTGTTTTAATGCTCTAAGTCGTCATCTGGATTTATTATGTGGATTTCAGTTCAAGAAGTCGTAGGTGGAAGATGCAATTCTCTCTTTATTGATTTTGTGTCGATTTCTCCTGGAAGGATGGGTAATCCTAGAATATCTAATCGATGTGGCGCGTTATAGGAGAATTTATTTATTTGCAAGCAAGAGGTCTCATGATACTTTCTCCTGCTAGACTCTTCGAAACAATATCCACCAAGAAAGCGAGTTCTGTATATCGAGAGGCTTAGTCTCATCGACTTGACTTAACATGTATCGCACGAGGTTGCCCGTTTTGTAGCGATACCCTCGAGCACGATTTCTGTACGATCTCCTATAACGTGCTTCTCTCATATGAGCTTAGGCTTCCTTCATTATGAATCGAAACTGAAGACGATTTCTACCATGTTCTCTGCAATCTCAACCTCTCGACTCGTGTGCAAAAATTCTCGCCCATGCGACTTGGAAATATAAAATGCTTTTTATCTAATTTTACTTGCAGCTTTCTTATTCTTAATTTCTATTATATATGTATATATATATTTAAGGTTGAAAACTTGGCAAGTTTGCAAGAAGACTTCTTTAATTGCTCGTAAAAAGTCTAGAGATTTCTTCTTTTCATTGTCGGTGCCATAAAAAAGACGACGGGACATTTTGTCCTGGTAGTAACGATTAATTAAATCAACTGGATATGGTCGCACAATTTTTTTCTTTTTTTTTTTCACATTTTTTGTGAGGTAGGCAAATTAATTCCGGAACCGAGGAAGGAATAGTGTGCACTCTATAGACAGAAAAGTGGTGAATCTGTATGTGTAGTGGCTGCGAGCCAAACGAGCCTTTGGATATTTGCGGACTGGACAAGCGGCTCTAAACGTGACACAATTTCATTACTCCCGCAGTACTGTGATCTTAAAACCTTTTCTAGAATGTAGAATACTGGAATCATACCTCGGAATTTGACAATTTCACCCAGAAAATGGGTTTCTAGTGTCATAAAATATTTTTATATTTTATCACCTCTCATTAATGATACCTCAGATCTGTTTTAAGTCTAATATTTAATTAAATAAAGTTTTAATTAACTTTTGGCAAGGGTTTTAATTTTTTGGAAAGGTAAGAGACTTGATCTGAGGAATTAATGAGGCGTGCTGTGCTTTACTGTACATACCACACAGCATTGTATCGCTCTCTTACAGTCGTGAGGGACGCGATCGACCTCTTGCGGAGAGTTGCCTTAACCTTTGGATTTTTTCTTGCTCGTTTCAGCCCGCTGCCTGCCCGGATGCGACGAACAGCACGGACACTGCAATCGACCCAACGAATGCACGTGAGTATACTCCTGTACCGGTATTACATTCTGCCCGATGCCGATGTGGCTCCCACTCCTATACAAGCTAGTCCTAACCAAGAGGAAGGCAGAACGAAGAAGAATTCAAAGCGTTCGAATCGTTTCCGTCGCTACTCTCGGTGGCGATCCGATCCCTCCTCTCTTTGATTTACCTCACATCCCCGGGTTAACGCGAACATTCTTCGCTCCAAGTCGTGACGCGAACTCCAACCTGCAACCAATCCTGATCCCCCATTCACATTTTTATTTCAGCCGAAAGAGTCCGGAATTTAATTACATAGAATCGGGAATTCTAATTCCAGCCTCTGAACTCCGACGCCTCTAAATTATCAAAAATCTAAAATCAAAGTAGAAAATCGGCGAGTTCCAACAATCAGGAAATCTAAAGATCGTTGAAGAATTCAAGTGTCTGGGATGGTGAAAAAAAATCAATTCATTCAATTGAAATATGAAACGACCTTAGATTTCGCTCGGTGAGATCAAAGAAATATGAAAGGAATTAAAAGCCTATTAATGCAGCACTTGACTGCACTTAGACGTTGATTCGCTGATTCAGCCGGTCTTTAGCATTGGAAGGGAAAATTCTTTGGGTTGATGCAAAAGATTAAAGTGCGAATCAGAGACTTAAATGCTTTGGTATTTTAATGTTCTCGGTTGGGGTAAGAAAAAAGAATCTTGTTAACGGAATAGGGAGTTAAATTTGCCGGCGCTAAGCAATAATGTTTGGGAATGACGTTTATCGTGTAAAGCGCATAACCACGGTGCGTAACACCGAAGCGAGTCAGAGATAAGACGAGTCGTTGTCGCCATACCATAGCGCCGATAGGAATCTCGGTCCCGCCGCCGTTAACCCAGGGTTTGAATTTAACTCGATCATCTAATTACTCCACGGCCGAGGTTAATTGTCCCGTTAGCTGCAACCTCAAGACAACGACGTCCGTCTCATTCGTCTACTCTTCTGACATCTAACTACGTGTCTCTTTTTCTCGTGTTCCCACTTCATAGTTCCGCGAGGTGAGAACGATAACGATTCCGAAGCTCGTATTCGATATATCGACCTGATACTACTGGTATGTAGGTGCTAAAACGACCCTCGTGGGAAGACACCAATGAGAAGCGTATCAAGATTTAAATATTTCAAATTGTTAACTCATCCTTTATTGCCAAATCTACAAATTTTCTTTGTGCTCTCTAATGATAAATTAATAAGGTTCTATCTTCTCCAAGCTTTTGATTCTTTGATTTGAAGATTAAAAAAAAAATGTTTGTATCTGACACGCTTCGTGATGGACACAAAGGTGCTCCGCTCACGCTTAGGCAATTCGTAATAGATATGACGAAGACTAAGTGCTTAATTTATGAGCACAACTCATTGCCGACACGTGTCTAATTTTCTCCCGGTGGCCAATCGTCGCTCGACCAATTACGAAGTTACGTCGGCATTTAACGTAAGTGTCGATTTCTCTGAAGAGTCTTTTTTTATTGGCTAGGAATGCTCATCCATCATTATTGGCTTTCTGAAAACTCCACTCAAAATTTAGAACCTAATTACGTATATTCAAATCTATAAAACCATAAAGCCCTTCAGTTTTGCATTTTAGTTTCAAAGTGCGTAGAAGAAAAATTTCTAAAGACTGTAATAAACTGAAACGTGGAATTATCTTGAATAAGCCTACCCAGTAATCCCTAGCCAATGTAGGCTCTCGTGAAGTAATTTCTCGAGTGACTCATCCTCTTGACCGCTCTGAATGTTTATTCCGCACTTGTTTGTGCACTTTGTTAAAATATTTAAACTCAATTCTCGGGCGGAGTTTGCCTAGAAAGTCTCATCCATTAGGAAGTGGGTTTACTTATCAGATTAATGTGTTGGATGCACCGCGAGTACAAATAGATTCTTAACGAAGGTCTTAAACTTCCAAGACCTTCAACTTTATTCTACATCCAGCTTCTAACTCATGAATCAGAAGTCTGATGGATTAGAGGTCTAGCTCGGGGCTAAATTGTACCAAGTGAATGAATAGACCCTTAATGAGGAAGGTCCAAAATGGAACCGTCCGAGTTTTGTTGGGTCAGAGGTGATCCGAAGGTCATAGAACTTTCTTTCATCCTCGACCATTCAGTCCTTTATTGATAACCTCGTGTCGGGAGACGGACAAAGCTTGCAAAGCGGGAGGTGCTTTGGGTACATCCTACAGGGAGAATTACGCGGAAACGTAAAGACGAACGTGCTGTAAATTCGTCGTGGGAGCCGTGGGATCGGCCCCATTCGAATTACGTGTAGGAATCGTCGGGGTAAAGGCTCGATCAAAATTTCGGAGTCTATCGGCGAACGTGTCGGTGCTGAATACCGATGACGATGCATGCGGCGCATTGGCGTAGACAGGGGGACGTCGTGGAGGATCTGAAGATTGGGTGCAGCGGTGGGACACCCGGTGCACCCGGTACCCAGTGTTCGTGGACCGGCTCGGCTCGGTTCGGTCGGTTTCGCGTCGCTTTACCTGGGTATATGGGATTTAATGGTATAGTCATGCGACGACAACGACTGTGGCTGTGGATGGTATTAGTGGGCAGAGCGAGGCGCGCACACAGAGAAGCGTAACCTTTCCTTGACCCGCATACTGAACGGCTGTGCCGAGCCTCGAACCGTGGGAACACTACTCGACGACTCGTCCCCACTCTCTGGGTCCTCTCCATCCTCTCTCTCTAGAGCGAGAAAGAGAGAGGAGAGGAAAAAAAATCTCACTCTTTCTCTCTCTCTCTCTCTCTCACTCTTCTCTCTGTGCCCTCTCCTCGTCTCATCTCGTTTCCCTTCTCTACTCATGGTTCTGTGGACTCTTCGGAGCCCCCTGGACAACGTAATGGCCGACCACCACATCCTCTCTCCTGGCTGCCACCTTCATCTCTGCTGCCTTTATCCACCTTTGCGTATCCCTGTCGCGCCGTCCCCCTCTTTTTAGCCCGTCTCCAGCAGCTTTTTCTCCTTCACTCCAACTCCTTTCTACCGACAAAGACTCGATATGAAATTCGTGATATAAACCTGACATAACGAGAGCATTGCCCTTTGTTTTTCAGATGTCACAACGGCTGGGCAGGTTCCTACTGTGATCAGTGCGTGAGGTATCCCGGGTGCCTTCATGGAAGCTGTCAAAAACCCTGGGAGTGCCTCTGCGACGAAGGCTGGGGTGGCCTCTTCTGCAATCAGGATCTCAACTACTGTACCAATCACAAACCCTGCAACAACGGTGGCACCTGCTTCAACACCGGCCAGGGCTCGTACACCTGCTCGTGCATGCCAGGCTTCACTGGCACGGAATGTGAGACGAAACTTTTGGATTGTCACTCTGAACCCTGTCTAAATGGTGGCTCGTGCAGCATGGAGCACAGCAACTCTAGCATCAGTGATTCGACATCAGTTGGCAAAATCGCTAGTGGTTATCGATGCACGTGTCCACCAGGATGGCGTGGACTTCACTGCGAGATCAGCACTAGGTCGTGCAGAGACTCACCTTGCTCGCATGGAGCCACTTGCGAAGATGATTCCCTGAGAGGTTATACCTGTCACTGTCCACCCGGCTTCACCGGTCATGAATGCGAAACGCAGATCGACGAGTGCGCGTCCAATCCCTGTTCCAACGGAGGCATCTGTGCCGATCTGATCAATGGCTTCAACTGCACCTGTCCCTCTGGTTTCACTGGCGAACGCTGCGAGATCAACATTGATGACTGTCAGGGCGATCCCTGTCTCAATGGAGGAACCTGCAAAGACCTCGTGAACCAATTTCGTTGTCACTGCGTTCCTGGATACACGGGAACAGTCTGCCAGGAGAAGGTCGACTACTGTCAGACCAAACCCTGTGCCAGTGGAGGAAGATGCATCCCCGGAACTAATGACTATCAATGCATTTGTAAGCCCGGATTCACTGGCAAAGACTGCAGTGTGTATGTCGATGAGTGCAGGAGCGCACCTTGCCGCAATGGAGGAACCTGTCGCAACAGGGTCAATGGCTTCGTCTGCGAATGTCCAAACGGCTTTCGAGGTGACACCTGCGCCGAGGAAGGATCCGGTACCGCCATTCTCCAAGCTGCAGTCTCTGCGATAAATGTTCCCGTTCCACCCTCGGGCGCTAGTTACTGGTCCGGGAACCTCTCGAAGCATGTGGCCTCTGCAGAGGCGAAAGACGTGGGTCTAACAACTGAACACGTCGTGGTAATCGCTACGTTGTCGACCGCGGTGCCGGCCTTTGTCCTCGTGGCGGCGATAGCTGTAATGTGCATGAAGAGGAGACAGAAGAGGGAGCAGGCGAAAGCGGATGAGGAAGCACGGCTGCAGAATGAGAGAAACGCGGTGCACAGCAGCATGAGTAAAAGGGGAGTTGGAAGTATTTCCGTCGGCGGAGTTGGAAATGGAGGTGGGATGATGACCAACGGCGGAGGGATCGGGAGCGTCTGTGCCTTAGGGGCTGGAGACGCTCACATGATCAAGAACACGTGGACGGCGAACAAAAGTGTGAACAACGCTTCTACGAGGGAAGACTTGGATTCTTCCTTTCAGACAGAAGATTCCTCGTGTTCGGGGTACAAACCCGAACCAGTTCTCCAAGATGGCAGATCGAGAACAACCAAGCAGCTAAATACAGAAGCTGCGGCCCATCGAGCCTCCCATCTTTTCCAAAAGGAGAAGGAGTGTGGCCTTGGCATCGGGGTAGGTGTTATGGATTCAAAGAGGACTTCCATCTTCGCCGGAAATACGGTGGACTCCTGTTGTGGGGAGGCGGCTTTAATGAAAAGGCCGTTAGGTGATCCTCCGGTTGGTTCGGAGGGTTGTGGTGTTTACGTGATAGACGATCATTATAGGCATGACGCGTCTCTCGCGGCGACGCTTGCGACGGAAGTGTAGCCGATGAACCTTAAAAAATTGAACTCAAGACTTTTCTTTTATGTGTAGTTCTTTGTATGATAAAAGAGCGGCAAATGTGTTCGGTGTGTCTGTGAGGTAGAATGAATGCGCGCCGTCTTACTGATGTACGCTAATTTCGTACGTCTGCTCTCGAAAGCTATTAACTCTATATCGACACGGAAAAATACAATAGAGAAAAAGCGACGAAAGAGCGAAGAATGCTGTGGGGGTCGCGCGCCCCGTCCCTTTAAGTATTAATATAATCATGATCGAAGCACTTTTGTACAGAACTAATTTATTATATTTGTTATTTACTATTACTGCGATCGCTATTGATATTATTATATCACATTATCATTGTTCCAGTAATTTGTGCGTAAGAATGAGAAAGATAAAACGCGTGTCTGAAGCGATGATGAGAAATAGAGATTATAGTGTTTTTGTACATGACTTTTTTTTAGATGTCTTTTTCTTAGATGTCTTTTCTTTTTTTTTCGATCTCTTTATTTGACGGTAACGCACAAGTCGTGGAAAACAGAGCGAAGAGATAACGATATGTGACTTTCCAGGTGCACCGCTTTTCATTTAATTATCTTGAACAGAATTAAATCTTCCTGATGTACTTCAAGCTGAACTTCCAAAGTATCCAACTCAAAATCATTTCCGGGTTTGATCCTTTGGAACCGCGATGCGCCTGGAAAGACAGTCGATCGACGTACCTAAAGTTCATTGGCAGACGGTTGAACTAAAAATAAAGACAAGTATACTTGTCCGTCGGATGTAACGGTTAAAGAGGAGAAAAAAATCGTCGGCTAAGAACGAGTACCTATCGTTGCGTATACGAAGAAAATACGTAGTCTAATCTTTATGTAGTGCGTGTTTCTCTTCCAGCGCAGTCGGTCTTGTGAAAAACATGGAGCCAACCTTGATTTCGGAATCATTGTCTCAGCTTTTGACCCACACGGAATCAAAGTTTGCTGAAATTTCTAAAAATCGACTGGCGTATGACGCTACCGAATTTATATGGTAAATCTCTGTGCTCTATGTACGCAAAATGTGTGTGCACAATGTTCCAAAGTCCATTATGTTATTCGTGTTACGTATTTTTGTTCCCGTGCTCGCTGAACGTCTTCAGCGAGTACGCGAAGTACTTCAATGTCGACGATCTCGAAGGCAGCAACATGTACCGACTTTCAGCATTTTCTTGTTAGTTTGGAACTCGAAAATCAATTTCTCCATCGCTGGGTAGAATTTATGCGAAATTTTAACCAGAGGTGAAGGAATCTGAGGGTGATATTAATCGAGAAGTTCCGTATTTTAATCGCGAGTCACAGAAAATACTATTGTGTTGTTCTTGCTACTCGAGATTACCGCATTTAATCGGAAAGACTGTACTGAATTTTTGAATAGTTTTCGATGGTAGATTATTAAGGTGAATTTACAGATATTGAAAGCAGGAGTGCTGCCTTAGAGGATCGGTTGTATGACAAGCGATAATTGTGTTATTATTGAGCGATTTTTGATGATTATTTATTTATGATAACGATGATGAAGATGATAGATTATGCTGGAGGTGATAATGCTGATGACGATATAGAAGAGGTGACGATGATGAACAAAGATTCGATGATGTTCCTGTTAAATAATAATATTAATGAAGAGGAGATTATCAACTAAGTCAGGCTTGGATCATCGTTTCCCAATCCTATTCAATGCGAATCACGATTACGAATAAACAATTATGAGATATAACGTGTAATAAAGCTGTTGTCATTTTTTGTACTTATACATTTCTTTTTGGACAATTTCATATGTCGCCGCGTTCATAATCTGTTTATATACCATTTTTCGATACTGTATCTCTTATCACTTTTTCATTTTTCATTTTTATCACTTTCCGTTATGTCTTCTTCCAGCAAACCATCATCCCTTCGACTTCCACGGAATGCCACGCATTCTGTTGTATTTCCTTACTCGCAATAAGTTTAGGCGAATAGACTTCGAGTATACCTTTTTGTATAAAAAAGCCAGATCTGTATATTTGTAGTAGTGTACAATTAATATTAATAATATTATTATCATGTAAATAGATGAATTGTCAATATAACGATGTCTCAAGAACGACGGTGAACGATTAATAATGATGATACATAAAAAAAAAACTCTGTCTCTGTGTTCAATTTTGTTCTACCTCAATACCTTTAGAAAGTAAGAAAAGTAATGTAAGTTCTAGAATAAGGAGAATTTCTCAGATGTAACCTTTTAAAATTGCGAAATTTGCCTTGTTATAAAAGTAGATCTTTTATTTCAATTTTCATTAATCATTTATAAGCGGAGTGTTTTTAATCTTGCACATTATTAATTTAATTTAAGAGATCTTAAGACTCTAGTACAGGGGAATTTAAGTTTCAGGAAAAGAATATAAAATTAGCGAGGCTCTAACGACTCTGAATCAGTTGCAAGCACACGTTTACAGTAAACGCAATAGTCTTTCCGCGAAGAGATTAAATCGTTGAACGGCACTCAAGTTGATGCAGGCCTTACTTCTGCATTATCAGTAATCAAGAATGTACCAAAATCAGAACCTTGCCTCGGATGAATTAATAGTAGAGTTATTATAAAGAGTTTATCTTCAGAAAAAGTTCAAAGAACTTGTTATAAATAAGTGCTATATATAGATGAAATGAAGAATAATTGATATTTGATTAAAAAATGATTAGTCAGTGTTTCAACTCCTGTAATTTGTTTAAACGGTACAGTTATTCATTATTATACAATATTATGTCAAATGAATTATGTTATTCATTAATCTTTTACAAACTGATATTATAATCAAAGAGTCAAAACATTGAGAATGAAATCAATATTTCAGGGCCGTGCGCAGGAATTCATGTTGGGGGGGGGTCGAAATATTTTTATGATTAATTCATAAATTCCAATAAAAAAATTTTCTTCAAACGCTCGTCTTTGATGTAAAATCAAATCTTATTTTTTATTCCAATTTCTCTATGGGGGGTTTAACCCTCCCCCCTTCCGTACGACCCTGCAAACACCCCTTTACGTGACAATAATATACGGCTAACAAATTCCAACAACCCCTTTACGTGACAATAACATACGGCTAAAAAATTTAAATCACCCCCTTTACGTGACAATAATATACGGCTAACAAATTCCAACACCCCCTTTACGTGACAATAATATACAGCTAACAAATTTTAAACACCCCCTTTACGTGTCAATAATATACGGCTAACAAATTTCAACACCCCCTTTACGTGTCAATAATATACGGCTAACAAATTTAAAGCACCCCCTTTACATGACAATAATATACGGCTAAAAAATTTCAACACCCCCTTTACGTGACAATAATATACAGCTAACAAATTTAAAACACCCCCTTTTACGTGACAATAATATACGGCTAACAAATTCCAACACCCCCTTTACATGACAATAACATACGACTAACAAATTTCAACACCCCCTTTACATGGCAATAATATACGGATAACAAATTCCAACAACCCCTTTACGTGACAATAGCATACGGCTAAAAAATTTAAATCACCCCCTTTACGCGACAACAGCATACGGCTAAAAAATTTCAACACCCCCTTTACGTGACAATAATATACAGCTAACAAATTTAAAACACCCCCTTTACGTGGCAATAATATACGGCTAAAAGATTTCAACACCCCCTTTACGTGATAATAACATACGGCTAACAAATTCCAACACCCAGGGCCGTGCGCTGGAATTCATGTTTGGGGAGGTCGAAATATTTTTATGATTTATTTATATGTTACAATAAAAAAATTTCCTTCAAACGATCGTCTTTGATGTAAAATAAAATCTTACTTTTTATTTTAATTTGTCTATGGGGGGGGGGTTTAAACCCCCAAAACCCCCCCTTGCGCACGGCCGTGCAATATTTTATTTTCGAATCATATTGATATAATGTACTTAAATATATTAGAAAGTAAGAAGAAAATTATCTTGTAAACGTATCATCGTATAAATATTTATAAAAACGATGACCTAAATATAAGTTGATTTCATTAATAAATATGAAGAAAAAATACTTTCTGCAAACTAAGAATCATTGTATGCGATTTTTTTTAATTTGAATTTTAAATTTATTATATATATTATATACAATATAATAAAATACAAATAAAATATTATATATATATATTCCACCGAGACGAAAATTCTTTTTCATAAAAAATAGACTTTCTATAAAATGAGGAATGAAATCAATTTTAGAAAACGAACACGCGAATCGAAACAGGTAATTTAAACATTACTCTGAAAATTTTTATTCGGTTCACCTAAAAGGTCAAACGTTTACGACTCAGCCAATTGGCGTTCACGCGGAAGTATTCCTTCTAGAAATACATACATATATATACATATAATACCATGGTCGGCAATCTCTCGCGGATCTCTCAAGAATGACTTCCGATGTCAAGGTTTAAATTTTACAATTAACATCGATTGAAAAGATGATAGTCCATACTCATTAATGGTTTCGATTTTATGTATCAGAACTGGCTCTTCTGTTGTCATCTTTTCTTGCCAATCCATTCTGTATCCGAAACATCTTGACAGTAAACTTCCTCTTTCATCACTGGATTATGATTAATAGTAGAAACGCAAAACTGCGAAAATTTACGTAGGTTCAGACCTTTATCTCATTCCATAGAGCAAAGAATAGACGCAAGTGTGAAAGTAAAATCGCTGGAAGAGAAGAAGAGAGACATCATGCATCTACCCACGATTTTCGATTTAAAATTTCTGGATATTAATATCCTGTCAGTATTATTGTTCATATTAATGTGTTTTCAATTTTATTGTTTCCTCTCTTCTTATGAAACAATTGTATTTTATTGGTACATTCTTAAAAATAATATTCACATCTTCAGCCATATGTATATTAAGAAATTCTGTATATTTCTCTTTATGATTCGAGAAAAAAGTAACAACTTTCTGATGATCTGAAACTTGTGTGTAACACTTTCTAAATTACATATTACTGTTGGGATTTTTTTGGTATTTTCTATTACTTTGAGCTTCTTTCAAGGTCTATATTTTTCCATTTAGACGTTATTATCTCTGGTTATTATTATAAGAATTTCGTAAAACCAGAGGAACCTTGAGGAGCTCCAGCGTTCTCTTGAAACTAAGAATGTATAATTACAAAGCACGTGCGAACTATTGTCGAGGATTCATAGTAAACGGATTCTATCTGTCTGAGAAGGCGGGAAAAAAAGGGAGCATAATGAGGAAGAATTTGTTACGATTGTGTAACTCAATGAAATTATTTTCGCACGGTAATAAATAGAACACTTTGTGCAAAAAGTCGAACAGCCTTAGGTCAAAAACGAGAACGGTTTCACTTATTTAGGACCCAGATTTTAAGCAACTAGAAAAAAAGGAAGCATATCTAGATCTGAAATTTAAATTAAATCTTTCACAGCAGTTAGATTTTTATCTTTTTAATCTATCTGAAATAATATCTCGCACAGATTAAAAATTTTTAAATGGGACAATTACTACAGGGAAAAAAGTGAAAAATTGGAGAAAGAGGACATATAAAATTGCTTAGATTTTTACAATTAGCCAATTTAAAGAAGATGCTGTAGTTCTCAGAGTTATAGGTTGACCTAGCTAGTGGAAGTTTTTGCTTGGTTGTTGATTGCAGTGTATAATATTATTTATTTTTCAGTTTTTGCGGAGGAGCAAACTAAAGGCTGAAGTCTGCATGTCTTAGAATGACGTGCGTATCGACGCGCGTGGATGAAGTAAGAGGTACTCGTAGTAGGTGTACACGTACGGCGCCTTTCGAGACTTTCACTTGCCCTCCGGTTTACATCCACGTGATCGCGTTAAGGATCTTCTTCGTCGATCCTCACGTTGCCGATATATTGCAGGAGATCGAGCACGAATCCATGCCTGGAGACAGCTACAGGCTCTAGAAACTCGATGAAATTATGCACACTATCTTCAATCTGTCGGAAATATTAAAGAGATCATCGATATCTGCAAATCCTAACTTTATATTTAAGTCACAAAAGCATTCCTGCCTATTGAAAATCCATTCCTGCCTATATAAAATCTATATTTATTATTTAATGCTTATTTGAACCAAGTTTCTGAAGATGAAGTTCATTACCACAAGGCATGAAATGTGTGGCGGACATGGGACGGATTTCCGGATGAAAAAAACAACGGATGAAAACGAACAATCGCCGAACTGAGTGCGTATGTGTGTTATAGTTAATAGTTGGTAAAATGCGTAACTCCAGGCTACCAGACTACCACGAGCCAGGTGATTCGTGTACCTTTTATCGACGATAATGGGCCGGATCGATTCGGATGGAGCTCGCGTAGTCGAATCGTGGGAATCGATTGGATTGCATCCGGCAATTAATTTTTTCGGTCGTATCCAGCCAGATCCTGACTGAAGACGACTTACTCCTTACTCTATATATATTTCATCAGCCTTTCATGCATAGATTTCCGCTCAACCACCTGCATCCGAATAAACTTCCCATTCAATATCAAATACTTGAGAAATTTATAATTTTTGAAATATAGAAACCTGTAATCCCTTCACTGAAAAAAAAAATGTTGTCATCACAACAAAAACGTTTTGTTGAACAAGTTTTGTTGCCACAGCAAAATTTTGGTTCCTAACACAAAATTATTTTGTTGGGCCAACAAAATATTTTGTTAGTAATACAAAATTTTTTTGTTGAGTCTGTTTTGTTGGCCTAAATAAAGTTTTGTTGAGCCAACACAAGCCAAACTGTTTTCTCAGTGTTGACTAATTTCAGAAATCTCCATAACTAGTTTCGTAAAATTCTTTAAAATCCATATAGTATCCTTCAAAATACTTAAAATTACTTAATATCCCTTAAAAGTCTTTTAAATTACTTAATATATTTTAAAAATACATTCGATATATTCACACAATTCGCGCAATTTCTAAACCAATCAGGTTTTCGACAACAGTGTGTTCAATATATTGGCAACATCTCTTTTTTAAGATAGGAAACAATACTTGATCTAAAACCAGATCAAACAACAATTGACAAGTAAATTCATCTGTTTGCATAAAATAGACGCTTAAAAAATAGTTTAAAGGTTTAAAGGATTGAATTAAGAATATAATGTAATGATACTGGATAATGTATAATGATATGTACTAGATAATGTATATAATGTATAATGATCAAGTATATATCGTGTTTTGCATATAGTTTGCAGTCTAAGGTGCGCACGAGGTTCCAAATGTCAAAAGGAACAGGTCTCGGTGGAAAATGGGTGAACGAGCGCGGAAGATGCTACACTCTAGAGCAAAAGTGAACTAGCACTTTGCTTTATCGTAAACTGCTAACTGGCCTGGATATACAGGTCGGATGCCTGCCTGCACCTACGACCCGTCGATGCATGCTCGGTACACTGAAATCCTTTTCCGCTTATCCGCGATGTAAACGGAGTAGGGTACAAGTCCTCACGGATTATCGATTACGCCGACTTGTTCTTATGAAATATGTTATGAATGTCGTTATAAGAGTTTCGGTCCAGGAGAAATCATTAACACGATATTAAGTTACTCCTCTCATAAACATTACCAACCAACACATATGAACATCATAATGGAAATTTATACATGCATATTACACATGGAAGAGGTATTAACCTCGTGTAACATAAGGCTTCCATAATTTAAAATTGCATGCATTTTCCACATTATATTGTAAGCGCATTTTAATATTTTGTATTAATAGTTGTAATATTATTGCATTGCGAATACACGAGTCTCAAAGATGAGAAAAAACTGGTTTCAGAACACAGTAACTTTTAAGTTATCATTCCTGGGTCAACTTTATTAATTCAGCATCATTAATTGGCGCTGTAATTAAAGATAAGAAACTTGCTTCTGGTCAGCGAAAATCTATCGAATACATATAAATTTATCTAAATTTAATTCTTACAGATTCCCATAATTCGCATCCTGGCTCAATTTGTCAATCCATGTTTATTAATTAAAAACATGTTTTTCAATAGTAAAAGATAATTCAATGTGTATAATGAGAAATTTACATTGCCTCGGCAATTGTGAATTCCTAATAAGTGGTTCTCAAATCAATGAATCTCTCTTTCTCCTTAATTTCTCTCTTCACCTTAATTTAATCGAAAATGTTGTCTGATCTTTTCACGTTGAAGTTAAAGCAAAGAAAAATGATTCATAATTATAATAAAGTATGCATGGATGACACCAATATGCCTATGATTATTAAATTGCATGAAAAGATAGCCTTATTAAAACATATGCAAATTGTAAGCCTTGGAGTGTAATTTGTTACATATTTCATTCAAAGATTTTGCAATTCGAAACAAGACATAATTTTTCTTACAACACAAGCTCTCATTATAATTAATAATTTTTATCTAAACTTGAATATTAAATTTTGTATCTTATCTTAGTCAAAATTCCATTGTCTATTGTGCCTATAGAGCCTTGCACTTTTCTCTATTCATTGTATCATCACTTCACCTTTGATGACACCATTAAACTGACGAACATCGATTTTAATGATGCATAATCTTATCTCTGATCTTAATTTCAGGAGTACTGATTTTTTATCTACGTCCTCATTCCTTCATATCTTGAGGAATGTCGAAGGAAGAGAATATATCGATGTCTAATGTCACCTTAATACAGTTAAGTTCAACTTCCTCTTTCTTTGAAATTACCTTGAGCGAGGAGCATCTTCTTCATGTATTACCTTCAGTATTCAGTAATGTGGCCGAGCAACAATGACGTATCAGCTTCTATTGGAGAGAGTGTAAGATATACACACAGAGAGCTTCGTCTTTTAAACTGACCCCGGATGACTGTTTCGTACGGTTAACTCTGACAACTTCTTATGACCCGCATCCAGGAAACATGAACGTAGTTTCTCCGGGATGGAAATGCCTTTGAATGGGGTTGTACGCCATAAAAATGAATAGGAACAGTTGTGCACACGTGTCGTCGACAACAAACTAATACACTTTTGCACCTTGCACATATCATCCCTGCTGAAAATGTCTACCACCTTCAGATCTTCAGTAAAGCAACTGATGATACCAAAAACTTACTATAGATTTGTCTTTAGTCATGTTTTTTTGGATTAACAATATTGATGTATATAAATCAACAGCTCTTGAACACAGCCCGTGTGGAAATATTTTCTGGCAGTCTGATGTCAGATCTGGCCCAGATCTGGCATCGTTTAGACTGTCTAGTCTTGACCGTCTATAGTTTGGACCACATCTGGGACTGGTCCGCAATCCATACCATAAAAACTTCTAAGCTTCAATCAGCAACATTTTTTTCACCATTTCGAAAAACTGTCACGTTGTCTAAAATTATACAAAAGAAGAAATTAACATTATTAAAAATCATTTTTTTTTCTTATAGACTTGACAATCTAGTCTGGCCCAGATCTGGGACTGGACAGCAATCCATATACCATAAAAATTTCTAACTGCCTATCAGCCAAATTTTTTTCACCATTTTCGAGAAATTTATAGGGTATCTAAACTTATACAAAATGCAAAACTAACATTATCAAAATAAATTTCTCGTTTTTATTTACATCAATTTTAATGCATCTCAGTAATAGAGGAAATACTTTAAAAGTTTTCATTAACATTAATTTTATTGACATGATGTCTTTATTGATGATGCCTTTAGTTTTTTTTTGTTGCAAAAAATTTTTGATTTGCCAATTAAATATCATATTATATCAATCAATTCTACGGTTTTAGGTTTTGTAAAAGTGCACATTAAAAATATTAAAAATTTTATATACATATTTTATTCATTGTTAAGGAAAGAACTTTTTTTAAATTATCTTGAGATAATTTAATATTTGTGTATGGTTGAGTGTATCGTGAAAAAAAATTTAGTACACTATCTCATGAGTTAGGGTAATGGTTTAGGTTATTGACTTCCGTCCGATAGGTCATGCGTTCGATTTCCCCCAGGTTGCGTACGAAATTTTATTTGTTATATATGCGATAAAATTTACTCATATCGATTATTTATAAGTATATTCATAATATATCAACGAATAAACCATGTTCTTAATTAATAATCTTTTTTCATAAGATTTATTTTTATTTTGTCATTGTAACTTCTCAATCAGTTCTCAATCAGCAACACACTAGTGGCTAAATAGCGACAGACCAGCGACTGGCTAGACCGTCTAGCCACAAACTTTGCAAAAGTGTTACAGTTCTGACCAGTCCCAGACTAGACCGTCTGATCTACGCCAGATTAGAGTCTAGACGGTCTAGTCTGGGACTTGCCAACGCCAGAAGATTTTTCCACTAGGGAGCTGAACAGCTCTTGAGTTTTACAAACTCTATACAAGCTTACAAACTCTATCAATTCTTGAAAGTGAAATTAAGTGCCTAGTCAAATTGGAGATGGAACCCTTTAATTGTCATTGAGATGATCTGCAAGTACAATGCATGTATGATGTTCCAAAGAGGAAGCAAGGAATAAATGTAGCTAAAATAGCCCCTTTGATGCAGCGATGCAAAGCGGTACGACGGTACAGTACGGTACGGGTACGGTACATACATTCACTATGACCGAGTGGCACGGATCCTCTCCCATTCTCTCCTCTCCTCGCATAGGTATATCTGCATTCTGTACTTAGATATGTATTACCTATGGCTACTTATAAACATTCGTATGGGATCTCCACAGGAGCAGAAGAACTGAAGACACAATGAGAAAAGCAAAGCACATCAATGCTCAACGAGACAAAGAGCTTGGACCAAGGATCCAACACCATATATGAATAATCCCGTAATAGAGACTATCTTGCGGATTATTAATTCCTCGAGATGCTTTTGTAGTTAAACCATGACTTACGATTTTATTCTTGCACGTCCGTAAATCATCGGCCTTAAGGTCACTGAATAAAAACCGGTATTCAAGAAAAAAGGACAAACATTTGGTACTGCTTCTTGCTATCGATCTGGAGCCTCGCGATCCAGAGAGAAGTACCAATTCATCATCCAGTTGGTTTCATGAAAATCCATAATTCATTGTCATGATTTTATTTTTCATGAATTTGCTATGCTTATTTTGTGACTCACAACTTGGGTCATGTGTTTTAGCACATAATGAGGTGATGCACGTAGCAAGAAGTAAATGAATTTTAGAAATGAGTTGTTCTGGTTTGGAGGCAATGATGCAACCCTCTAGAAAGCAGGTCGAAAAGATGGAATTTTCGCCTAGAAATTTCCCAAGCCTGGTTTAATGAGTCGTCGATTCGATGATTACTTGTTGGAATATGGAATTCCAATCGTGTAGGGTGTATTCTACGGCATAATGCATGACTGCATTCCAAAGAGGTTCCAATCTGTGAGAGTTTTCAGATTGTGGATAATATTCAGTCGCAAATAATCGAATTTTTGTCCATAGATTTCATTAATAATTACCTTACAGGAACGAAAATTCTCAATCTAAGGAAATAAATTTACGTGTTTATGTAAAACACAATCCATGAAAGCGCGGTGTAAGGCGCAATACAACTCAAAAAGTAAATTAATTCACGACCTAGCAAATCGGTTAAATTCTAGTTATACTTGGGTAAGCGTGATTTTGGACATGATGTAATTTGCAATAAAATGGTCTATATAGTTTGAAACAGAGATAGCGTGAGAACGTGTAAAACATGAAGCAGTGTCTGATGTAAACTGTGTTGTTTAGGCTTCATTTACCGGGTTTCATACAGTGAGCCAATTTCTAAATTCGAAGTTCTGGGTGTTTAGAGAGAAAATGCATTCCAATTGGCGCATAGAAAGGCATTGCGCCGGAACCAGCCGGAACGACAAATGAAACATCCAAGCATCCGTCTCCCTAGGTTATATAAATAAACGGAAACCTCATCGGTTACGTAAAGCATCGCCATTCGCCTTCGCACTCACTGTGATCGGTGAAGGATGACGTTGAAACGTTCGAAGGTGAGGCGTTACTCTAATAGGATTAATTCATATATAGAATACCCAATACCCATATACTGATCTCGACTCCTGAGATTCCGCAAGTAATCCCTGAGAGCGAGACTCACTTGCACTCAGGGTTGATATCCTCACAATCTTACTTTCAATTTCACATTTTGAAGGTTTCAATGTATGATTGATTTGGTTATAGTTGAAGATGTTATATCAAATCATTTCATCAAATCAAATCATCTCATAAAGAATGATGAGAAAGTTGAAATCAAGAAGAAAGCTGGAGATGATATGATAAATTAAGCTGGTGGAGATGAAATCCCGTGCAGAAATTGTAGCAATTAGCTCTATTTAAAATAGGGTTCTTGACAAGGTCCTTGGTCGGCATTTCTATTTTCGATAAAATTATTTTAATATTATTGGGCATTTAATAATTTGTAGGTATATTGTTGACAAACAGGGAAAAATATATTTCTAGGAATTTTGAACAGGTTTTCATGCTGATTATTATTAAATTTCATTTTAAGATTATATTATTTTTATAATTTTTAATAACTAGATATTTAGAGGGAGTTTGGAAAATTAGAAGAGTTTTTAGTAGTTTCAGTAAATTTCAAGAGGTTTAGCAAGTTTTAAAGAATAGCAAATTATTTTTTGTTGACAAATTACTTCAAAATTTTGAAACTTTTTGGAATTTTTTGAAATTCCTTAAAACCACCTAAAATCTCTTAAAATCCTTTAGATAGGAAATCTTGGTGACTTTGAAATCTTGTGAAAATTCTTGAAAATCTTTAAATTCTTGGAAGTTCTTTTTTGCGATTTTTAAGTGATATTTACGAAATTCAAGAGACAGGATTTTTAAAGGATTTAGAACAATTTTAAGGGATTTTAGGATATTTCCTTGAATTTTAAAGGAACTCATGCAATTATTAAGAGATTTTTAAGAATTCTAAGAGATTTTAAATGTTGTGAAATTTTGAGGAATTTTAAGGAATTTTAAGACTTTTTTAAGATTTTTAAACAGTTTCAATTTTAAAGGATCTGAAAAGACTTTTGGGATTTTGAAAAGACTTCAAAAGGCTTGTAAAAGTTTTATGAGGATTTTAAGTATTGTGAAATTCTCAGAAATTTTAAGAGGTTTCTCGTTTTCATGAAAATTATTATTAAACTATATTTTATGATTATATTATTTTCGTAATTTTTAATAACTAGAGATTTAAAGGGATTGTAAAAAATTACAAGAGTTTTTAGTAATTTCAGTAAATTTCAAGACATTTTAATTATGTTAAAGAATACTAAAACATTTTTTATTGCCAAATTACTTCACAATTTTGAAATTTTTTTGCATGTTTTGTAATTTCTTAAAATCACTTGAAACCTCTCGAAATCGCTTTATACTTTCTATAAAACCACTTAAAATCTCTTAAAATCCTTTATGGAATCATGATATCTTTGAAATTTTGTAAAATCTCTTGAAATATCTTTAAATTCTCTAAAATCATTTAAAATCTTGTGAAAATTCTTAAATTCTTGAAAGTTCTTTACAATCTTCTGTACAATCTTTTAAAAATTTTTAATAACATTTAAAATCCTTTTAAAAAATTTTTTAAATGTGTAAATTAATTTAAAATCTTGGAACTCCCCTGAATTCTTTAAACATTCATTAAAATAATTTGAAATTACTTAAAATTTCTTAAAATCTTCTTAAATTCTCTAAAATCACTTAAAATATTTTTTAAATTCTTTTAAATTCTTTAAAATCATTTAAAATCCCTTCGAATACTTAAAAATAAAATTTTAATAGATACTCTAAAATCTTTAAATTCCCGTGAACTATTTTGAAATTCTTTAAACATTTTTCTAAATCACTTATTGTTTCTATATAATTAATATCTCTTTTTATAATAGGACTTTTGTTTTTAGAAAATTAAATAGTTTAATAATCATATATTGTAAATAATGAATCCGTCGAATAGTTTTTGGGGTATTGACCAGTTTTTCCCAGATGGGGTATTTACTATGGCATTTTTCGAGTAAACTGACAAGGCCCTAGCCAGTTTTCCTTAAATAGGGCAATATTCTACAAGCCTTGTGCGGGCCTTGCCAGTTAACTTGGTTAGGGCCACATCAGAAGTAGGGAAAACTGACCAGGACCCTGTCAGAACCCAATAAAAATTTCTGCACGGGATTCTATGGAATCTCTTCAAATTTCATGAATAGGTACTCTTAATATGAAGACGTTCAAAATCAAAAATGCAATTGTTGTATACTTCCCCAACTTCAACTACTTCACTGAATTTGTTATATGTACAGGCGTGTGTAAAAGAATGAAGATGAACTGATCATTTAGTGTTTGAGGAAATGATCGTTTGTTTTATTTCCGAGAAATAAATTCCCAACCCTGTTTATAGAACTCATATACACGTGCAGCTGCTGAGAGCATCCCATGGGATTTCCGCAAGTCGATCTCTTCAAGGATTGCACAATTTTTTTAGACTCCTACGGATTTTCTCACGGAAAAATGCGATGAGTGAATTGTCCTTCGTTTCACGGAATAATATAGTAAGTGACACATTAAGCTCAGTAACCGCGGTTCTCGCGTGCAGTACATACTGCTCATAATAATGTAGTAATGCACTCCTCACTGTCCACTCGATTTCATGTGGACGTACATAGAATCTTGCTTTCTCATCACTACTGTTTTTCTTATTTCCACAGCGAAATAATGATACAATGTAAATGAATGAAATGAAAATGTAAATGTAAATGAATTATGAATCCGCTGCAATCCAAGAATATTCCTTGAATTCTGAATCTTTACGAAGGTGATAAAGCCCTTTATATTTTTTTACATTCATCAAACATAGAAGAAAGGATTTTCAAATTTTGCTCTCTCAATGAATGAGTGAGAGCATTTTTACTATCAGTTATAAAAACTTCTTACTTATAAAATTCAGCTTAAGAGAGAGTAGATGCATCAAACAGAAGAGTAACATCACAATTCAGACCGAAAACAAAATCCCGTACTTGCATCAACCTTCACAAACTTTCATCTGCTCATTGTTCCAAGAAAATAAAAATCTCCTTTCGATTTTCCATAGCTTGAGAACTTAGCGATTGCTGTACTTGTGGGAGGACGAATAAAACTGAGAACGAAGGTAGATTGTAAAACCAGAATTTTATAGCACGAAAAACGGCGTTCACCACTTGCATTGGATTCTTTGCACATTCTCGTTCCTTCGAGTTTAATATTCCCAAGATTCGTATACTTCCAAGTTCGAGGAATAGAAAGGATTTGGCATAAGTGCCAAGTTGGATGGTAAATGCGATTTGCTGCATTGCTACCAACTCACATAATTGTCCGCATAATAAAATTCATTGCTTTCTCCTCATTTCATCCTCCATCCTCCTTTTTTTATTGTAGTACAGAAATATCTACTTTTCCCTCGACCAGTGTCATGTTTAATACTTTAATGTCATCTCACCGACTCAACGGCTTTGGAAAATGCCAATCCTTGTGTTTATAATGTCGGGCCGAAAGGGACAAGGTTTTCGAACAATGGGGTCTGCAGCTGAAGCAGTAATCGTCATGAATTATAATGGCGGAAAATTGTAGCGTAGAAGTTTGCCTCAGGGCGGAAATCAGATTGAATTACAATTCTCGTTTCAGTAGATTAGTCACTTTAATGGGCTTCAATCTTTGCACGTTTTATGCTTAATTGTATAATTGTAAATCCATAGTAGAAAAATGATTAAATCAGACATATGTGTTTGCAAATTTACCATCTAAAGCATTCAGAATTCAATAATTTCGAGACTGTATATGTTATTTATGTTTGCAGAAAAAAGGAGTGTAAATACCGTTGAACGTATCTCATCAGAAGATATAATCAAAAATAAGAGAACATTCTTCATTTATATAAAGTGATTAAAGGTCAAGAGTGAAGTCTATATTGAATTACAATAGTCCTTAAATCATCATCTGCCAATTAAGGCTAAAATCACAGTAAATATATGAAAGTCAAATAAAAATGTACATCCGTGATTTTTTATTTAAAAAAAACACAGGGATACGGTACACACAAAGAGAAGGCGATTAAGTTGAACAAAATGTACAATATATGAAGAGAAATGACGAAAAGTACTTGTATATTACCATTTAAATTGGAAACAAAAAGGAACAAGTTAATATAATAAAGAAGTGGAAGGTCTATGGTCTATATATATTATATACTCTACATTCACCTCTCAGTGAAAAAATGTGTAAAGCACATAAATCAAAAAAAAAATTTGTATTCACATAATGGAGAATGATAAAGTGAGAACAAGATTCCCTATAAGCTTCTTGACCTATAGAAGAGGGTTAAAGTAAGTACGGCCACTTTGAAAACGAGACGACGCGTTAGGCCAACAAAGAGGTGCTCAGAGGAGCAAGAGGAGTAAGAAGAGCTGAAGAGGGACACCAGGTGAGACGAAGGGAGAAGAAACAATAAAGAGAGAGGAGGAATATGGAAAAGTAAGAGGGAGGAGAGAAAAAGAGTCATCTCACTTACGTCATCCACCTGCTTCGGTACCGTTTCGGGTTTCTGGTTTTCTTTCTGGACTTGACTGGACGTGTGCAGGCCTCGAGCTCGCCCATCTCGCGACGTCTCATTAAAATATCCCATCGACTAAGACATTCGCTATTTAAAAATACACTCATATAAAATGACCTCGTTTTTCTGAGACAAGATTCTGATTTCAAATTTAAGATTATCATACATTCAGTCAAAATTCAGTTCAGCAAAATTTGCAAGAATAACATCGATTGTAAAGTCATCTATAATAAAATTAATTTTAAAGAAGTAAGAAAACCTGATAATGTCAGATAAAGTAAGATAAAAGCAAATTAAAATGCATAGTTTAATCTTGTTACTTCAAAACAATGGATAAACTTATTAGCATACGTTTTAAATTTAAACATATGCATCTGAAACACCGCGCCCACTCGCGTATCACGACAAACACTCTATCATCCCAGCCATTTGTTTTTTCCCACATTGTGGTCGCGTTCAGTCGCGATTTGCCAATAGTGACTATTATAGCTGGTTTGATGCCCGTTGCAGTCTCACCTACACGTTTGTCTTGCTTAATCTGCGAAGAGAGTTGTTGTAAAGGGTACTTTGTTTATGGTCCTAGGAGAAATCTTCTTAGAGTAGAAGTCTTGAGTCTCATGCATGTAAGCTAGGTTCAGACGTTGTCGAGAAAAGTGTATATTAATAATATAAGTGCCATGGATGATGTGAGGTCAAGCGGCTGAAAACACGATCAACGATGAACAATATTTTTTAGAATCTTTTATGGCTCCTTGAGTCATAAAACAGCATAAGCTGATGGCTTTTTCGCATCATTAGGTGCATTATTGTTTGATTAATCCAGATTGCAGAATAATATCAAAATGTGAACATCCGCAAAATATTAATAATAATAATAATAATAATAATATTCACGTGCAATTTTCTTTACTCTTCCTGTTTATAACAATCAGCACTATACAAGATTTCATTTTTGGTCCTCGGCAGCAGCCATGGATCGTGATGGGTCTCCAAGCATTTACGCCATGAGTCATTAAACGTTTGCAACTCGGCACTACGTACATACTCTTTAAGTTTATAATGTGTACATATGTGTGTAGATCATATAGAGGAATCTGAAACGACGAGAAAGCTTATGCGTGTTTGAACACGTTCCTACAGCATATTCAAATCTCCTTGCAAAAAGTTCCCTATCATAGCAGACCTCCCGGGGAAATTGCACGTCTGGTTCACCAAATGTGCGAGTTCCATACATATTACATATATATGCATCTCATGAGGCTGAAAATTAGCTTATCTTTGATTAATGCAGTGGCCTAATGAATTATTATTAGAAGACAAATTATGATTACTGGGGAATTAGTACGACTCACGTTGCATAAGGAATGATTGAATAAGTCTAAAGAGTATAAAGAGTATAACGAGAGTAATGAAGGGGAGAAAAGTTGGAAAAACTAGAGGAGATAAATTACAATTTAGTAAAAGTGGATTGTATCATAACCGAAGAAATATGATTAATGTTAAGGAGAATAAAAGTTAGAAGATAGTGAACACATGCACGTAAATAGGTATATACAATAAAAAATACAGTAAAAAAAGTTGAAGAAGAAGAGGAAGATGCTAAATAAGAAGAAAAGGAAAAGAAATAGTGGAAGATGAAGGTGAAGGGAAAGGATAAGGTGAACAACTTTCACGCGACGAAGCTTCTTCGTATCGGAATGCTTCTTCTGCAGGTTCTGCAGTGTCGGAGCCGCTGAGGGGCAATCCTAGCCCTTGAGGGCTCTCAACTATGAAATTAGGTACACATTTGGTATTGTAAGTTGGTCCCTTTTCTTAGCCCTTCTTCCTTTTTCCAGGGTTGGTGATGATCATTAACGCATCCGCACTAATGTCCAGTGAACTGAACCTGCCGAAAGCTCGAAGCCTGCGGTCGCACCGGTTGTTCCGCCGTTTAAATGCTGGTTTAAATCGTGGCTTTGCTGACTTTAGACTCTACAGCTCGGTGGCATAGACCTTGCACGCAGTGCCAATTATTATATTAGCAGAGGTAGCCTTTGGGTTTCAGGCACACGATTTTTTGTTCACCTCAGTAGCTGCCAGGTCCATCGATAAATAATTGACTTGCCGTATTTCCACCTGAACGATGGCTTGCCAACGGTTGTTTGCGATCTACGAGCATATGAAACTGTCGATTCATTAAAATTGTCCACTTTTAACAACTCGGTTGAATCTTTTCTTCAAATTTAGAAGAGAGAGTTCAAAGAATTGATAACCTGATGAAGATATGGAGTTGAAGTGACGGATATTAACATAAACAAAGCATAAACTAGGAATAAAAGATGATTTTTAAACATTTAAAAAAAAACTAATTAAGATTTTAATCACTTCTTTTTATTTATTTCTCTTTTAATTATTCGTTTCCTTCTATAAAGAAGTTAGAAGGACAAGACAAAATTTTGCTATCCCCACACGTCTTCATATCTTCCATTCATCATCGAGCGAGGAATTTTTTAATTCAGACTATATAATTAGAAAAGAAGTAGAAGAATAATCAAATGAGAAGGGAGTGAGGAATGAATGACAAAGCAAAAGAAGAATATAAATGATGAAAGAAAAAGAAAAAGGAGAAGTTGAGAAGTTTAAAAGAGGGTTTTGAGGTAGGAAGCTGAAGTAGAAATAAAGTTCAAGGATAAGAAAAAGGAAGAATAAAAATCTGATAAAAAATGTGTGAAGAGTGTGGAGAAAGAAGGACGGATGCAAAATAACTAGAACAGAAAAGTAACGAGAGGAAGGTGAAGTTTGTTCAGAAAAAATAAAAGAAGAGGAGCAAAGATTAATCAAAGGATCAAAAAAGAAAAATTTAATCGTTGCTATAGAATTCAAGTATTATTAAATTGGCATTGAATGAAAATAAAGAAATTTTACAAATTTTTAATCCAAACAATATCTAATTAGATACAGGGTGAAGATTATCTGTTTTAGCACTAAACACATGATAATGAATCAACTGAAGACTGAAATCGACCCTAGATGACTAGTAATTTTTTGACTACATTTGAATGATAAATAACATACTCTATCAGGCTTTAATTACATATATATCAGCAATAAGAAACATAATCCTGGTAGCAAGTCCTGATTTCGTTACAAACTCTGCACTCGAAAAGACAGGAAGATGACTACGCGTTCGTGCGCTCTGCAGACCCTGACCCCAATAATTATCCTAATAGGAAACCTGGGCTTCTTCCTAGACCTGGCCACGAAGGCAGGTGAGTACGACCTGAATTATGCTGCAATCTTATCTTCAGTATTCTATCATTCCCAAAAACTTGGAAACCGTCTCCTGTCTTCTCTATCGACACCATCTCAACTGCCGGAAAAACGTGGCCAAAATTCACCAAGATAAAGATCAACAAGCGCAGTCACTGAATCCGAAAACCGTAAATTGAGCATAAGCACATTTTTTTAATTGACCCTCGTATCACTACAACGGTTCTAATTAAAAAAGGTTCTTCTTCTTTTTAATTAAAATAATTATTTGGTACTCTTGACTCGCAATTTCTTTTTTTTTTGTTTAAAGATATAGCTTCGAACATTGTGAAAAAAAATTGCCGCCCAATGCAAATAAAATAAGAGACCTCCTGAAATTAATTATAAACTCTATAATCTCCCTTAAAGTTTCGTAATTTAGAAAAAAAACAGCGATAAAAATAGTAATGACAGATTGTTCATATACATAAATGAACAATACAAAGTTGTATAATAAAAATAAACTTAAAACATAATAAAATTAATGGCACGTTATTAAGATTTTATAGTAGAGTTTCTTTTTTAAATTGAGGATAAACTCTTAATTTCCATTTTAGATTGCTGGATAATTCACGGTTGGTTTTACCGTTGGAGGCAGTTAAGAGCATTCGTTTGCAGCCGATGAGATATCTGTAATACGATTGCAGCTGGAAAAGCGTCAGCTGGAAAAGCAAAAGGCCTGTCTTTACAGCCTCGGCTCTTCAGAAACGCCGTATATCGTGCGTGGACAGAAGAATTTATTGCAGTCTCTATTTGAATCTAGCTGTCTTAAATACAATTAGAACCAAAAGTATAAATCAATTTTGATTAATGTATGTCTCCGCTTATGCTGTTTACCACAGGCTTCTTAATCAACTCCAGTGCCAGTAGCCTCTCTCTTATACAATTAAAAATGACCCTATACAAGCTTCAGATACAGCTTCCTTCACTTAATCGAGACTTCGCATTCATCTATCCAAGAATTTGGGACGATTTCTTCACTCATTAGAATTTTATCCCTGATAGGTTTATGAATCAATCGGCCTCACGATTTAAGATTTATTGGACACCTTGTAGATTACAAATGGACATCCAATCAATTTAAAGCTCATGCAATAGAGTTTATAGGTTTTGATAGTCAATATCTCAATGTTTAATTCAGGGAATGCTTTAAGATTTACAGCAAAACATATAAACATTGAGAGGGGTAACTTAAAATCTAATTTTAATCGTTTTTCTAGAGATGGTATCAACTTCAATTTGTAATTTGTATCAACTTTCAATTTGTAACCACCCAAAACAGAAATTAATAATTCATAATTAAGTGTGGAATTATATTTGAATAAATTGATTGAACCCAGGAGTTCAGAGTAGATCAGGGAACGTTTAAAGATCGAGTTACTTTAGTGTGGGGGTGGGAGTGGGTGAGAGAAGGAGGAAAGGTGTACTTTCCTTTGCCCCGACACAAAAACCTTCTCTTGGAGGATCAGGGCTTCGGGCCATCCGTTAATTGATGCGCGAGTATAATGACTCAGACACTGGGACACACGATCGACAAGGTGTACCTACAGATATATACGATAATGAGACATCGAATTAAACGATCGCGCCTTATCATCGTTACGAAACATAAGCTCAACGCTAATGCTCGACATTATAGACCTTTTACAAAATAACAATAAGCTTCACAGTCAAAAGTTCATCGCTCTATTCATGCCATGCACCTTATGCACCTTCATCTATCTTCTCTTATTCATATTGTTAGAAACGAATTTGAAATTTGCGTCTATGAGTCTCTTCCTCTTTACAACTATTAAACTTCCTTTTATATTGTATGTTTCTATTTATTATATTTATTATTATTTCTATTTATTCTCTTTCTACATAAGTATATATACACGGAGAAACCTATTATACCAGTTTTTCATAAACTGACATTAATTTTTTGTAAAATGTGTTGCAATTTAAGGATACATATATTGAGAAGTTTTCTTTTAGTGAAAATACTTAATTTTGGAATAAAAATGATACTATTTTAAGGTTTTATGTATTTTTTATAAAACTTAGTTTTCAACTAAAGAATCACTGAGAAAAATATTTGGTTCGGACAAAAAAACTTTTTGTTGCTATAGAAGCAACATAAATTGTTGTTGAACCAATCAAGGTTTTTTTAATTCAACCAAAACTGAGATTTTGTTGATTTAAATGAATTTTCTTGGTTCAACAAAAGGTTTGTTGAAAGAACCAAGATTTGGTTGGCACCAAACAATTTTTGTTGCTTCTATAGCAACAACAAGTTTTGTTGTCCGAACCAAACAGTTTTCTTAGTGAATTAAGGAGTGTCTTGGACATCTGAGAATAAAAGGACTGGATAAAATGCAAAAGGATGAAAGGGGAAAAAGGGTTGGAAAGGAGTTGAAAAGGAGTTGAGGTGGACGAGATTATAGTAGGGAGTGTCTATCTTGGGATATAAAATAATTGGAAAAGGATAAAAGGAATAGAAAGGATAGAAGGAAATTTCTACTACATATAATTGGACATAAAAATGATAAAAGGACAGTCGATAAATTTGATAATTGAAGAATTAGGAAAGGGGAGTAAAGAGATTGTGAAGGAAAAGAATTGTAAAGGAATTGAAGATAAAATTATAGCCATAAAAGAATGGAAAAAGGATAGTTGATAAATGATAAAAGGATAGAAAGGTATAATAATAATAATAATAATAATAATAATAATAATAATAATAATAATAATAA
>CAJFCO010000089.1:1921313-2007951 GCA_904066015.1 Synergus gifuensis
GATATAATAAAAGAATGGATAAAAAATGATTAGATAACGGAATGTTCACCAGAACTGGGATGAAAAAGAATAGGAAGAGTGACAGTTGATATTTGATATTTGATGAAATGGGGTAAATGGACGTATGCGGAATTTGGCACACTTAAAATACTTGAAAGAGAAGCATTTATAATTATATAAATGCTAATGTTACATTACATCTTGATACAATGAATAAAAATGATGTTAGTAATGAAATTTTCAATTTGGACATAGTTGTTTTCAAAACTAAGTTGAAGATATAATATTTAAGTGAGTCCCTCGTAAATTCGAGGACTGAATATTAATTTGCGGATGGTATCAGAGCGTGGATTAAAGATTGGAGCAAGATATGCTTTCATTAGTGAAAAACACAAGGCTACCAGAAGAGAAGAGACTTCAAGTCTACATGCGGGACGGAACAGTTCGTCACGCACTACGACGATAAAGTCAGCCAGGTATCTCGAGGATAACGTTACTTAGTAGGTGGTTACCCAGTTGGTGTGCACATAAGCTGTGCACGTCTTTGACCCTTTAAAAAACACGTGAATACAATTTTATTCCTGAATCTCTCAATTCCAACACATTATACGCAAAATATTTCGAGGCCAACTTCTATACTGTAAAATTGCACAATCATATAACTGCAAATGCATATTCCCTTAATATCGATATTCAAAAGTACGTTTAGCAAAATATGCCTATATTTAGAATTGAGTAAAAACACATGTCTATGTTTAGGAATAAGTAATCACTGTAATTCTATTGACGAGTAAACATTCTTGAAAACGACGAGAGTAAAATTGATCGTTTTTCTAGTAAAAAGAGCTTCCCTCGTAGTTGTGCTTTCGCTCAACGATGACGTTTATTGCATATTTGCGCCCGTCAGCCTTGAAAATAGTGATAGACGTATAAGTATTCGAAAGACGAATGTCTTTTGGGCGCTAATATTCGACAGAGGATGTTGAACACAAATCTTGTGCAATAAATGTCCGGTATAAGTGTATACTGAGACCACGAATGCGTGACTCGGATATGTATAAAAGGGCCTTAGTATACTCCTACGTATCATATCTTGCACTCATAAAGCAGGTGCAATTTGACCGCAACTTTACCTACGCATGAAAGCGACTATGCACCTGATTTTCAGTCGTTTTAATTCAATTTTATGAATAACGTAATGTTGGAAAATAGTTATTACTCAAACACTCAGTTGCACATAGAAAGCATAGTTGTTATTATAGTCAAATGATGCATTATAGTCAAGTGCAAAAGAGTTACATTATTCAGAGTAATAAATCGTGCGCTATGATTATTTTAATACACATCTATTGAAATTTTGGAAACAGTTCAAAACTATAATTGTTTCCAGTATTTATGAGTTGATTGTATATACAGAGTTTTCTTTATGTAAAGTGAATATGGCTTTTCATAAATTAAGAAAAAAATGTAAAAGATGAACGAAATAGTGAATGAAAGTTGAAGAATGAGTTACCAATTGAAAACAAGTGAACACGTAGAATCACGGAGGTTTCTCCAAGATTGTTATAAAGGTAGCCAGCGTTCCAAAGAGCGATTACCCTAATATTTTTCGAATACGAGGGGAACGTGCTCTACGTTCCGACTTCCTCTTGAAGACGTTTATGGAAATACACATGCGTCAAAGTAATTCTTGCGTATCTTTGCAGAAGCGTTACCTATTTTTTGCGCTTTTACTACTGTACATAAAGTATAGTAGTACAATAGTATCATAGAAACAGGTTCCAATTAGTTTTTGCCTGGTTTTGTGTTAAATGAGAAAACACATAGGTGAGCTTCTTACTCAGCTGTCGGCAAAGAAGGACATTCAAGTTTTAAAACTTTTGCGTTTCAACTCACTTTATATACGTTCTCTGAATGGACTTGACATGATAAAGTAGCTTGCCTTCGATAAGAACAGAAATTGACGGTAAATCATGATGAGAAACAGTAGAAAAGTAAGGGGCCGTCCTTAAATTACGTAAGGCTGTTTTCTGGAATTTTGACCCACGTACTCCCCTCTGTAAGGGTCAGGGGGGGGTCCAGGGGGTGGTTTAGGGAGTTCAAACCCCCCCGAAACTTTTGACATTGTATATCCGACATAATAATAATTTAATAATAATAATAATAATAATAATAATAATAATAATAAACATACCAAAATATTTTTTTGAGTTCACCCCTGGTAAGGGTCCGTAAGTTTGGAACCCACCCCCCACCCCCTTCAAACAAACATTTATTATTATAAAGGAGAGATTAAAAAGTCACATGAAATATAACATTTTTTTATTTTTTCAAATACCTCTTTCTATTTAAATTTGATTTTCAGAGATTTTCAAAAAGGAAAAAATCTTACGTAAGAAAGTTTTTTGACCACGTACCCCCCACGTAAGGTCAGCATAGAAAAATACTTACCCCCCCCCGACCTAAAAACCTTACGCCCCTAAGCAGTGTCAGAATCACATTTTGAATTTAAAATTAATTTAACAAAGTAATTTGAAATCTATTTGAATTTTAGGATTCTTATGCTGTATTTCCTATCATAACTAAATTAAAAAAAGGTTTAATTTACTAAAATGAATAATAAGTAATAAATGAAAAGTTCTTATATTTTTTGATTGAAAAAAAAACTTGATAAAAAGTATAGGTTTAAGAACTATTGATATATGTATTGATTAAATAGATTTTAGAGAGCTTTATCAGTTTTATCACTTTGTGAAAAATATTGTTAAGATGATTGAGTTACCTAAGTTGCGAAGATGAGAATTATAATTATAATTAATTGTCCTGGATGTTATTTTTTATCCTGCTACAGGTACTTCAGAAGCTACATCTGGTAGAACAACTCGTCCAGCGAAAAGAAGATTATTTGTTTCTAGATCCACCAGGCCAAACAGGAATGGACGATTAGATCTGAATGTTTGTGGTGCAGATGATATCATCAAAGGAACCACTGATATTGCTGAAAAAATTGATGAATTAATTACTACTTATTACTTCAAAAAACTTTTAAATATAATAATACATTAATCAAAACAAAATGTTTGTAAAGCGATTTTTTTTTAATTAATTAAACGGGACTGCGCGAACGCAAGTCCCTATACGCAAAAATTATACGCCCGAGTGCCCCTAAATGGAGCAATCGCGGAGTTCAGCTAAACCAAAGTGCAATGGAAAAGCCTTGCCCCGAAGGAACCGCCTTCTTGATCGCGGTTTACCTTCGCGTCAGGTAAGTTTCAAGTAAGGCACTTACAACTTTATTTAACATTGTAGAGATTAATTTCACTTGTGAGAAAGATTTTTAACATAACTTTCAATTGTTTTGTATCCTTACGTAAAGAACTTTATTCTACCAACCAAACAGATGAAACATTTTTTAAATGCGTTTTTCTTTTGTTATCGATTTTCTCGCACGAAAATTCAAATTACGCATAGACTGATTTCATTAGTTTCAACATAAACGTCTTTATCTACTTTATACAATTTTATTTATAGCTACAGTTTTATTATAAAAGGTAAAATAGTTTCAATCGTCAATTAAAAAATGTAAATTGTGTTATTACTAAACTGATGCAATTGATTCTTGGATTGAAACTTATGATGTAGTTGGCAATAATATTCTTGGAAGGGAAAATCTGAAAATGTTAGTTTTATGTAAATGAAGTATTGCATTATTTTATAGAAACACTGCTCTGAATGTTTTTATCTGAACTAAATTGATAAGAGTAAAGGCTTTAAGTAAACAACAAGGAAAATGAGAGATTTGAAGGAATGTGTTTTGTAAGTTAATATCTTATGTAATTATAGATGATTATGACAGAAAGAAGATTTTGATTGGAAGATTTTCAACTAGGAACTTTAAACTTTATTTTTTCTAGACTTCGAAACTTTGATAATTTAAATAATACTATAAATGAAGAATATGAAATATTATAATTTATAATTATAATAATTATAATTTTTCATTACCAGTTGCTGCAGCTGCTATAGTTCCAGCTTCATTCACTTCAATTTTGGCATTATGCAGTACACTACTAACTCGAGTCGGTCCTTTTGATAATATTCCAGACAGGTTCGCCTTGAAGTCGAATAAATCTTTGATGCCCAGCTAAAAAACGGGAGGATTTATTACGCTAATTTGTTCCACACTCGCTATATTGTTTGATTATTTAGATTACTGTAATTATAATTTTAAAAATGAACAGTATATTAAAATAAACTAGAAAATAAAACTTACTCGCTCAAGAGCTGGTCGCAAATCTAATTTATTTTCGATGCTAAATCTTGGAATCTGTAGTAACACTTCCGTTTGTCGTAAACTTTTCAACAGGACCGAAATAGGAATATACGAAAGGTCTTTTGATAAAATATGTAGAGCGTGTTCTCCTTGTTTAGTTGGAAGCAGAAGAATCATCGAGATTTTTCCTCCCTGAAATTTCAAATTCTTTGATAATCTAGCTTATTCATTAATTTAATTATAGAAAAAGTTTAAAATTATTTTCTTTAATTTATACATAAAAGGAAACAAAAGTTAATTTGCCTTTCAAAGATCATATATTTTCTACTCTTCAATTTACCGTGTATGGGATTTCAATGACTTCAGCATCTAAAGATGGAACAAAAGCAAAATTATATTGTCCAAAGTTTTCCATCATATTAACTTCTTGACAACCATTTTGGAAAGTCTGAAAGCATCGAGGACGTGTAGATTTTTTATCAAATGCGTACAGCCAAGTTCCTTTGAAATAAAGTGCTGTGGTCAATATGATTTTAATATCAGAACTAAGGCCACCTGTAAAAAAGTTTGGAAAATTAGATAAGCTTCAATTTTTCAATATTTAAATTTTATTCTATTTTAAAAAAGTAAACTTGCATTTTTGATAAATAATACGTTATTTTGTTTAAGAATACAATTTACCAGGATCCACAATAGAACTAATATGATTTTTCGTGGCCATCTTGATCCAATCATTGATAACCTTGGCAGAATTAACAGAATCTGCAAAATCAATAGACGAAACTTGGCTGTTATAATGTTTAATTAAATTTTCTTTATAGTTTGGTGATATCATAACGTTCTTTCCCAACCAAAGTGAAGTGGCTATAGTTATCTCTGTATTATTTATTCCACTTTGTTGCAATGCCTGCAAAATACAAATACAACCAGCCAATAAAATTATAATTCTTCAATTTAAAAAAATTTCAATTTGATACCACACAATTTGAAATGGTAAAATCTAAGATTATTTAGATTAGGAAATAATTTACCGAAAAAGGACTGAGAGTCCTTCTCACAGCATCTCTGATACCATAATCATCTACTGGTAATCGTAAAGTAGTTAAAAGCTGTTGTCGAGTTTGTCCTCCACTTCCTTCTGCAATTGTCATTAAAGCTGCCTTGACGCCAGCAGGTGCCAATATTAAATTGCCTTCAGTCTTTTCATTTAATTCCTGTGAAAATCTATCCAATTAAACATATACCATGTAAAATATATTCAAACAAAAATTTATTCCTTCTAGTTTACGACTCTTTTATCTCATTAATTTTATTGAAAGGTATAATAGAAATTACCTGCATTAATTCGATGTTGAAAAAATTGTACCTTTCTTCAACTCCGGGAACTCCTGGTGGTACTGAAATCATTAATTTATCAATATTAATTTTAATTAACTGCCTAAATAATAATAAATATCATACATATTTCATTTCAACTTATATATTTAAAAAAAACAAACAAGAATATCCTACTTGTCTACTAAATCAAATTTCATTTTTAAAGACTATCTGGAAAGATAAATAAATCTGTAAATCCACTTCTACATAGAAATAAAAAAACGTTAAAATCAAGGACATACTAGGAACAGGTTTCTTATAGTAATTAGCCTTTCAACTTAAATTCTTTGAGTAAGATGATCGTTCGGAATTTCCGATTCTTTTATAAGGAAGTAATTCGGTTGACTTTACAAACAAATTCACAATTTATTACAGCAAAATTCATGATTAATAAACTAAATTTTTAACTAATATTTTCAAAAACTAAAAAAAAAACCAAAAAAATCAAGAAGAAATTGTTTTCAATTTAAAATTCTTATTTTCTTAGATAAAATTTTAATTAAAAAGTGTTTAAATCAAGTAGAATCAATTAATAATTTAAAAAATTAAATTTTAGAGAAGTCAATATATTTGTTCCATTTATAAATTTTCTATCAGTATTGCAAAATAGGAAGCCAGTGACGATAGTCGTACCTGCGGAAATGTGGCAAACAGTACTCAATAACAGAAACCTGTACATCCTGGACAATTATCACGCACAGCACTTTCTGTAAATTTTCATGGAGTGGGTACAAAGTACCGTTTAATTGTTTGGCGATTATATTAAATCAGAAAGCACGCACAGCCGTTGAGAGCAAATTTTTAATGACTAATAAAGTGGGGATCGCAAGGTCCCCTCCTTTTATATACACAAGTGTGACTTTTGCTCATTCATAATTATACTATGCGCTTCTGTAAATAACCAGATTCAATAGAACAATGAACCTTTTGCAGCAACATGACGTATCATAAATACAATTGAAATAAAAAAATCTTGGAAAACCCCAAAGTTATTATACTCATACAAAAGACCAATTCATCTTTTATGATGACAAGTCCAACCTTTTGAATTTTTCTCCATATAAGTACTGTAAAATTCAGATTTTTTAACCAATGAGTCAAATTTTGAAAATATAAGGAAGCAAATCACTTGTGAAAGCAGTTTTCATTATATTTATTGATAACCAATTAATTATGTGTAATTTATAAATATTTCTGTAATAAATCATAATTTATAAATATTTGAAAACACAACAATTTTTATGATTAATTTATATATATTTTTTACTTACAATAAGTTATGTAATTGATGATTAATGATTTTTCTTTCTTTGTGATGTTAAATGATTTAACTCATATTTTAGAGGAATTTTAGGGGGCTGATGAAATATGAAATTGGTTACCATTCGTGGGCTGATTTTCTTCTCCAAATCTTGTGGGAAAGCTGGATGTCATATTTGTGTTGCCAATTTCTTGAAGAGGATTTTCAACTTTCCCCATGAACAGAATTGTTCCAGTTGTTTCATCTTCAATGTAAAAGATGAATGGTCGATTTGCTATGAAGTTATCCTCTCCGATTTTATTTGAAATTTGAATTTCTGAAAGACAAATACGTATAATTAAGAGCTTTGCTTGTATTCATTAATTAATACATTGACTAACTATTTTATTAGATATTTCAGAGTAATACATATTTTGATAAAATCGCTAACCAGTTGCGACATAAGCTAAAGATCCATTTTCGTTCACTTCAATACCAGCTTTCTGCACAATATCCGAAACACAAAGTTGAGGAGAATTGCGTTTCGTACGAAGAATACCTGTTAAAGTTGCTGAAGATTCAAAAATGTCTTGAATTCCCATCTAAACAAACAGTGTTAAATTCATAAATTAAATGAATAAAGTGGAAGATTCCAAATATGGATAAAATTAATTAAAGAAGCTACATAAAAACATTTTACCTCTTTAAATGTGGATTTTAGATGGCTAGTGAAATCAAATTTGAATTTTGGAATGCCTACTGCTATTGATAAATCTTGCATGAGCCACATTTGTTTGCTAAAAGCTACGGAATTCAGTTTTTCCATCAGTGGTTCCAGTGCACTCATTTTTCTGGGTAAAATAAAATACATAGCGTATTTGTGTCCCTATAAATAATTTGTTAATTAAAAAATTCAAATATTGGTGAAAAATAAAATTTTAAGAAAAAAGTTAATATTAAAAATGAAAGAAATTTCTTACGTACAGAATAAGGAATTCTGAGTATTTTAGCGTCTAATTCCGTAGATGACGAATAATAAAATCGTCCATAAGAATGCATCATTGGAACATCAATACTGCTAGTTGAAGTTGGATAAAATTTTCCTGTTCTAGTCGCTTTTTCTGAAAATGGTTGTCGGTCCCAAGTTCCTTTGAAAAATAGTGCGTTCACGACAATCATCAGCGATCCTTTCAGACTATTTTCTGAAAATTTATATTTTATTAAAATAAAAGTTCCCATAAATGTTCTTCTACATTTATATAATTTGTCTTGCTTTATACATTTTTATATGTTTAGAGTTTGTGGTAGATATTAAACTAGCAAAAAATATAGATATGAAGTTTAAGGTCTCACCATCTTCGATCAGTTTATCGATATTATTGTCAGTTATATTTTTCACCCAATTATTTACGCTATCAGCAATTGCGTGAGTGTCAGATAAATTTTCACTCAATACGTCTGTAGCGTAAAACATTTTTACGATTGCTGCGTATCTTTGTCTGAGTTGTATTGCAGAATCTACGTACATGCGGGTACCGATATTTAATGAGTGCTGAGGGGTTTTGGCCTGTAAAAAACGGAATTTTTGATTAAAATTAAAATACAAAATTTTTTGGGCCTATAATAAAAAACGAAAATTTCAAAAGATATACAAAATATTTCCTGGTAGGGAAAACTTACCTGGAGTGAATTTAAAATATTTGTAAACTTATCTCTTGTAACTGCTCTGTTTATTGGCAAATGCATAACATTTGACAATTCTTGTGCAGTTTTACCTTGTGCACCCTCATAGAGATTAATTAATGCAAATTTTGCAGATATGGGCGATATCAACATATTTCCAGAATATCTCTTTGCCATCACCTAGTTTATAGAAAAATGTTGTATTAATTAAAATCCATTTTCAAAGAAATTTATATACAGTCTGGAAAAAATATTTCTAATGTACATAATTAATTTTTTTACTTTAAAAAGATTCCAATCGAAAGAATTGAAACGTTCTCCTTGGTATGGAATAAAATCATCAATATCATCATCAATTGTTGAAATATTTTGAGCAACAGCATTTGCTCTGTCTTCAGTAAATGAACTAATAATGACAACCAGTGCCAGCCACCCTAAATAAAAAATAATTAGATAATAATAATTGTAAACATTAGTTTTCAAATTTGAAAAGCATTGTAGCACAGAAGATGATTATTTGTTTTTACTGCTAACTATATTTTCCTCAGTAATTATTTGTACTTCAACAGAAAAATGGTAGCTTAATATATTTTACTGGGAAATGGAAGATTTTTATACTCCAGTGATTAAAGAAAATTTATGGTTTTCGTTAGATAATAACACAATAATTACAGTGAGATGACTAAGAGTAAAAGAGATAATTATTATAATGTAAGAAAGAATATTTTTCATATTCTCGATTTTACAACACAAAGCGAATTGGAATTTACTGAAGAATCAAATTCTCTTCATTTATATAAAATATCAAAAAAGTGTTTCCTCGAGAAATTCTAGTTCTTCTAAACACTTTTCGGGTTATCTCTCGACTCTTTGCAATCACTTTAAAAGTTTATAAACAAATCTTCGAGGAGAGTACACTTTTTTTTTACTTTAAAAGTGCAACTAACAGTTTTCTTGAATTAAGATAACTTACCAAAACGTTGACTATTTTTCATGATGTTAATAAGGAAAACTGGTATAGAAAAAAAAAATAAAATAAAATACTGTCCACGTAGAGAGTTCATGGACGTGCACAATAACGAACCAAACCGGCTCAACTGTCGTTGGTACAGCCTCTGAAGTTACTTCTGGTTCTTTCTTGTTGAGTGGGGTATATGTGGAATCAGAAATAAAGGAAAATACGCGAAGCGAACCAAGAGGGGATATATCCTTATACATATTTTATGCTGAAACAGGTAACAGGAATATATTAAAATTCATCCATTCATTAATAAAAAATTTTTCCGAATTTTTATCTTAATTGACAATCTTAATCTTTGGCAAAAAATATAATAAAATAAAAAATTTAATTAGCCTTTAAAAAGCGACAAGATTATTTTTTACAAATAGAAAAGAGGTGCAACAAATTCCACTGCAAATAATTTCACACTTGAATAAGCATTCAATATAGAATAATAATTAGCAACTGTTTTGAATTATGAACAATTTTGAATTCAATCATTTGAATTTCTCGATTCGTTTTTCTCTTTTGGCGCCAAAAATACAGCTTCCGGTCACTTCCGGTTATTCAGTATTTCCCGTATTTCCAGTATGTATTTCCCAATGGCGTAACCATGAATAAATAAGTACAGTTGACATAAAATATTAAAGAAAAATTTAACTCGTAACATGAAAATCAACCATGAGTTTATAAATTTAAAAGAGAAATATGTTATTATTCATGGATATTATTACTGTTTTTCTAAAAATAGTTTTCAGTGAGAAAAAGTGGGGCGGGGTCGAGTTATGACGTAAAGAGGGACGGAAAACAGGGACACCAATGGGAAAACATCTAAATGCAAAATTTCCAGTTGCCCAAAAACCAAGAGTTTGTTGGTATCACTGGCTTTCTTTCCCCTCTCCACTTATTGCGACTGTGCAAATGGTACAAATCAAAATATTGATTGGAAAGAAAAATACATGAATACATCATACTTATTTTTTCAATTCAATAAATGTAATCTAATTTTAAAATTCATTGTTGCTTACCTTTTTTTATAGTTTTGAAAAAATTTTTTGAAAAACCATTTCTTAGGAAAGTCGGCCATTTTTCATCAAATAAAAGAAATTTTTTAGAATTTTTGCAATATTCCCGCGTTTTATATAGATTCCATCCAAAAGGATAACGTTATTTTGCATGAATTCTTTCTATAAAATTCTGTTATTGTGGATTTTGTTCAACAGTTTTAACATCTAAAAACCTTTTTGCCGTTTTTGTCTTGCAATTTTTAAATTATATGTAAATTATTTAGAGGTTAGAATTCCTACCCAAAATTTTAGAATGATGAAGCCGGTGTCGCCATCTTGTTCCAATATGGTATATGTTCAATAATACAGTCAGCAAGGATAGGGAGTTACGTGCCGTTTGTCGACATTAAAATACGAATACCAGTTTTTTTTTAAATTTCATTTGCTGTTACGTGAAAATTACACAAATAATAGTGATAAACAGGACAGTACTCAATCTCCTAAGCAGGTAAGATGGTCGAGAGGATGAGCGTTGGAGGGAAAATTTTGATTCCTCTAATAATCTTTTGAGTAATAAATCCTAGTTTAAAGAATGTTTTTAATAAAACAAATTAAAAATTTAACTTTCAACAGTGGCAGTTCTTATTGCTCTATTTCATTAAGAGCGGTGGACGAATTTATGTCTAAAATAACAAATAGTTCCTTATTTTTTGTTCACGTTTTGCCCACCGTAAACCCGATATGCATTGGCGTATATGTGACAACTTCAATTTTGAGGTTACGTTAAATTTTCGGTAAAATTTAAAAAAAAATTACATATGATTATATTTATGATTATTACATTTTTGAAAATTAAAACTCTTAACATACAAAATTTCTGCAATATCCAACCGGAAGTAAGGCTTAATTTTAATTAACAGTCTTGTACATGCTTGTACAGTAGCAGTGATTAATATATGTTTTTATTAGAGAAAAAACTATTGTTAAGTTTTAAGGATAAATTATCTATTTATCTTAATTTGTACAAATGGTCAAAAAAAAGTCATTGGTAAACGTCAACAAGATGTCGTAAAGTTTGAAAAATCTGGCAAATGGCCACCAGAAGAACCTCTCCAGTTTCTTTTGACTTGTTTTTAAATAGAATTGAAAAAAATACCTTTTCCGTTGAACATATTTTTGTCCTAAAATAATTTGATTAATGTGTATTAATAATTTTAATTACAGAAGAGGCAAATTAAATTTGTTCACAGATTTCCAGGTCATGCCTAAGTCACGATTAGTAACCAGATCGGTGACAAGTGTTCGTCCAGCAGATATGACGCTAAATTTGGAATGTGTGGAGGAACCACTGAGCGATGCTCAGGTGACTTTCAGGACAAAATATAAAGAAAACTTCGACAAGGTATAATATTTCCAATGCTTATTTGACGTAACTGAGTCACGATTAAAAAATCCAATTCTTTTATAAATACCTCTTTTATTTTGCAGGTTTCTAAAATCTTGGAAGACATCGTGAAAGAACGAGGCGGTAAACTAATACACCAAAGTGGTGTTGTTAGTGGGTATCAATACAAGTTGTGAGTATTAATTTTAACAACAAAATAAGTCATTCTCTAAATTGTAAAATTCGTAAGCTTAATACGTATTTTATATTAACAGACCCCACACTACTCCTGGCCAAACAATCGTTACAAGTAATGCTTCACCTCAAGTTTTAAGTGTGGTAAGTATAAATTATGATATAGAATCTACCATAAGATGCGTGTTATCAAAACTTTTAATAGTACAAGAAAGACGACTTAAAATATGACCCCAGTAAGAACAAAGAGAACTCCTAGTTACAGGTTCCCTTCTTTACGTTCTTACGTGTTGAACATTTTATAATAAAGCAGTATAGATTAGAAACCCACATTTTCAGAATCAATCTATACAAAACAAGGCGCAGCCGATAAAGCTGAACATGTTAAACAACGCCAACCCTGGACAAGGAAATATACAACTAGTAATGGATCCACGTATGGGAGTCATTTTAGGAACTGTCTCCACACAACAAGGTAGTTTTATCTTTATTATTTAAGTACATAACTTTAAATTTGAAAATATATACGATTGCAAATGTTATGTATCCCTTGGTATGTTTTATCTCTTCCATCCTAGAATGCAGATAGATTACTAAAAGAATAACACTATTACAGGAACAACGCCAGGAACAGCCACTCCTATGACAAACGCTACTCCACAACCAAAAAATGATACCGTACGTGACTTATTAAATAATAAATACTTACTACTATTTTTCATAAGTACAAGTTAGAAGAATTTTTCGATTTTTGATTTACTAAGATTTCAACTTGGTTTTCCATATTTTTAGTATAAACCTCCTAATCCAAGAGTTACTGCTCGCCAAAGGACGAAGGTGATTCCCGTGCAACAACCTGATATTATAGAAGAGGTACATTTTTATATTTCAGTTTTGAGAAATGTTTGTTTTTTTTAACGTTTTTATGATTGACCGTTTTATTTCTTGTTATAGCCACTACCAACTCAATCGAGAGTTCGAGCAAGAGCAACAGCTTCTACTCACGCTGTTACACCCAGTGAGTTACATAATAGTGTTATTTAGCTGCTTTTAATCATTGAATTAATATTTCAATTAATCGTTCTTATTTCTAATTTTTTGAAGCGACGACGACTTCTCAAACTGCGCAAAATATTAGAATAAAAAGCGTCAACAAACCCACACAGGTCGCTCAACATCCAACAAGGCCTACGGAAGATACAAGTATTGGAGGAATCGCAGTTGGCAGCAAAAATGCAGGTAAGAATTGATCTCGAAGAAACAAAATTTATCTAAATAAAGGTGAATCAAGTTAGAATCATTTTTAAGAGTCTAACATGCATGTAAAATTAAGCGGTTTTCTAAGTAGCTTTGATCTCAAGATCATAAATTCATTTGCATATTTTTCATATTCTGCAAAACCTTGAAGATTTTTACGAAATGACAAGTAAGTTTAAAACTTTCCCCAAATCAGTTTGATCAAACTTAAGACAAAGTTGTTTTAACTATATAATAATTTTAATGATTACATCTTTCTATTTTCCAGTTGGCGAGCATATTGATGAATCCAAGAAGCATTTACCGGATGGTAGGGAAATAACTTTCAACAAGATCAATGGAGGAAGAACGTTCCCATCGCTGGTAGTCGTCGCAAGACCGAATCTTTGCACTAAAAACGTGACGCCACAATTTGCACAAAAGGAAAGACAAGACTTAGGTAAATTCTCTTCTCTCGAAAAAGAATATTGATTGATATTCATCTCTTATTTTTATCAAAATTTACTAATAATAATTTTTTTTGCAGATCTCCAAGTGAAAAGTGTGTTAATGTACTCGGCAACGAAGTTTGCTGAATGGCTTATTCAACAGGGTCTGGTTAGATCTGAACAATATTGTATGAAACATAGTACGAATTATCAAAAAGTGAAACTTGAACTCGGAATGTATAGCGATACTGGTACTTTCCCCTACTCTGGTGGATATGTTTGGATCTCCTCTTGTTGTCCAGACCGATTTGTTTCTGTTTTCTCTGGTTCGATTTTCCAAGGCGCGCCACACACTCCCACAGTTTTATTAAAATTAATTTACCATTGGGCGTGTCAAACGAACATTCAAAATGTCGTCTCTTGGGTCAAAGTTTCTAATGTCTACGTCAAAAACTTCTACACGAATCTTCGAAGCATCTGCACTGCTGCTGTTTGGGATAAAAGTAAAATGATGGGCGGAAAAAATTCGATGATCCAAGTTGGCGTTATTAGTCTTGGAACTACATCTCAGGATGGAAACTTGCGACAAGTCAAGGTCGAGGTTCTAGGTGTCTTGGACCCGGAATCTTCGGAGTTGAGGTTGCGAGCATGTGAGCCAGTAATTGAGGGCGAAAGATCGTACAAGCGACGCTTCAACAACATCTTGAATCCTTTGAAGGATTGGGTCCACAAGGATTCTAAGATTTTGACCGACTTCACAGTAGATAAAAGCACCCTTCATGAAATGGGTTTTATTAATGTAACCCAGTCTGCCTTCAGTGAGCAAACGCCCAGAAATGTCACAAGTAATTACCATATTATGGAATACTTGAGGAAAATAGTGCCTAGAATGTTTCAGAATACACTGAGTTTGCTCAGCAGACAAATGATTCAGCAGTTCCTGGATGAGTTGGTTTGGAGGGAAATGTTTGGCTCGACTGCTGCGAAAGCATTTAATAACATAATTGTACATATTGCTGAACAGACGAAGTTGGACACCAGTAAGTTTATAATTTTTGAATTATTAGTCAAGATAAAGGATTTCTTTCAATTGGTTTTTATTGTTTAATTTCATTTAATGTCTTTTCAGCTGAGAATCTCCAGGATCGGTTAGTGAAAATCTCATCAAATCCCTTCCACGATTGGTCGTATTCAACCCTGAGTCCTCCACCTCTTGCTCCAATGGTATCAATTCCAAAAGAACCTAGTACTGATATTCACTCAAGACGGAATGATCATGATATGTATTCAGTGCAGGCCAACAAAAGAAGTAAGAGGAGAGTTTGGTCAACGAGAAGCCCTGACTCGGAAATCATACGACGTACTCCAGACTTCTTGGCTTTTGACAAAGAGAATAAAATTGGTGAGAAAGTACAGCTACAGGAATTTTATTATTCGACGATGGAAGGCAACAAGAGCCACTCACTGAAGGAACACAAAAACGCGTTTTTGTTCAAAGTTAGTAGAGAACAAATTACTTCTTGATTTTATATCTTTGAATGGAAAATGGTCTTAGATTAAGAAATTCTTCTGATCTCTTTTGTTTGTTCATTGCAGTGTTTCCTTTGCACTGCGACAATGAGGTCCAACTGCGAAGTAATGGAACACATGATCACCCACGTTCCAAGACAAGTTCCTGGTCAATCGGAGTCTCCAGTTTGTCGATATTGCTGCAGTGTTTTCTCTTCTCAACATCAGATGGTTATTCATGTCACAGAAACTCACAGTAATTTTGGTCATTCCGACAGTGATATGGTTGTTTGTGCAATTTGCGAGCATAAATTCGGTAAATTTACTTTATTATCTCATTATTTTTTTATATTAAGTTTCTTACGTTGGATAATTATGTGATTATCTTTTTAATTGTGTCTCTTTTTAAAAAATATATTTGTGCGCAATAAAAAAGGATTTTGTTTTGTTTTCAAACAGGAACCAGTACTTTGTTGATTAATCACTTAGCGTCGACGCATTATCCTTCGGAAATGCCATACCGATGCGAAACCTGTGGATACCGAACTTCCAGCCATAAGGATGTGATCGATCATTATTACAAAGTCCATGAAAACGGTGAAGGATTACAGTGTCCATATTGCTTGAAAGTAAGAGAGCTCGTTAAACTTTTTTGTGAGATAAATTTTAAAAGATCCACATAAGAGCTTTTATTCATTAAAATTTATTTTAACAGGTCATTCAGTTTGTTTCGGACGGAGTTGTAAACGCACCGAGTATTCATTCTTTCCTCTTGCATATGCAGAGGCATGTTGTTCGAAGAGAAGAAGGAAGAGGCAATAAGTGCACAAGATGTTGTCTCTGGTTCAATCAGAGGAGCGCCTTGAAAAACCATCAACAAGATCTTCACGATTACGTCTCGGGTCCAAGTAACTATTGAGTTTTATTTATTCTAGAATTATTTTAATTCTTTTATATTTAAATAATTTATTTGTTATTTATATTTGCAGAGGTAGTTCCGTACAAGGGCAGCGCTAGCGGAATAATGATAACTCGTCAAAGACCTCAAGTAAAGAGATTCGAAAGGATTGGACCCAGTGCCGAGGCATCTAAAGATGTTAAGAAATGGAGCAGCGGTCCAATTAGAGTCAACCTACCTCCCAATAACTTCTTTCCATGCCAAGAATGCGAAGAAGACATTGATGAAGTAGATCATTATCCGTAAGTTTTCTTTTTAAATAGATTATTATAGTGTTTGTCTTGTGTTTCGATCTCTTAATTATTTCTAATTATTTATTTATATTTTTTAAACATAGAGGAGAACAAAAGTGTCAACAATGCCGATATGTAACCTGTTGCTGGCGAGCTTTCAAAGAACATCAACAACAAATTCACAACGAGCGACCGAAAACAACTCTCGTTGTTCCATCTCCACTTGTCAGTATACCACTTGAAAAGAAAATGCAGTGTCCTTGCGGTTTCGCAACGAACGATGGCAATATGCTTGGTAAGAATAATTTATATATATATATATATATATATATATATATATATATGTATTTAAAATAATAAATACAACCTCGTATGAAAAAAATCCTGAAATTAAAAATCTTCAATATGGAATAACATATTTACTCCTCATTTTTAGCTGCTCACTTGGTAAAATGCAAAAGAGTGTCAGCGTTTCCAGTTGAAAACACGGGACCTTCAGGCATGTTAGACAGTTTGGGTCTTGTTCCGAAAAGTGTGTCAGAGGTATGCTAGATGTATTATAAATTCTGTAATTGCGAGTTAAGTACAAATGGAGGTAGAGAAAAAACAAATTCGCAGATCTTACTCATATTAATTGAAATTTTGTTTCTAATAAATCTCGAAACTTTCTGTTTTTAATATTAAAATAATACAAAACGATTTTTAAAATTATATAAAACTAGTCACAATGTTTATAATTCGTTTACTTCTTCGACACGAACTCATTTGAATTCGGTTTTTTCTTTTTCCTTTTGTTTTTAAGTAATAATTTATATTTTTTTTACCTTATTTAACTCACTGTGTAGACACATAATGTAAAGATCGATTCATTATAGGGCAATCTAAGCAAAAGAAACGGTCAACGTCCGAATTCGTGTGAAGTTTCCAAATCAATCGGTAATGTATTAAAGAGGAAAGCGAGTTCCGATGAAAAAGACTGTTTAAAGAAGATTGCGAAGGTTTCGGAAAAAGTGGTGCAAAAGATAGATCTTACAGAGGATAAATGAGTTTTTAATTAACACTTTTGAAGTGAATTTAATTTTACAAGACTTTGAAGAGAATGTATCAATTTACTAATTGCATAGGTTTTTGTTTAAATTCTATCTTATACATATTGAACTTAATCCTCAGACTTCTCTTATGCATAATATGTATATAAATTTTGGCACTACATAAAATTAAATTAGAAACTTTGATTCATGTTTTTTATTCCCTAGAATACTTGCGATTTTAAAATAGTTACAAAATTGTGAATTGCGAGAAGAGAGGAAGGAAGAAATATGAGGTAAGTGAAACCCAAATTTAATCATTTTATGGAACCTTTATTTAGTAATTACGTTTTTGTGTATGAATAATAAATGTAGCACACGGATTTTAACTTGTGTGTGTGTATTTTATAATGCTAAATGACGGGTCAGATTGCTCGTGGTTTTGTTGTTTCCTGTAAATATACAAGTATCTAATCTTTGCTTTTGGAAATTTTGAGACAAACGGATCGTCTTTTCTTCACAGACACAAAAGACATATTTTCAAATGATTGTATTACCCTACTTACACATCTGACCAGCTACAATATATTTATTTGTCATTTTTTTGTATTTTAAAAAATTTTTCATTTTTTTTGTCATTTTCTTATTTTAGTGGTGTCTGTTAATCAAGTCAACACTAATAAAGAGCGCATTTATTAGCAAGAATCCTCGAATGTTAATAGATTGGGATTTACCAAGAGTGGAAATACCAACTCGTAAATTATCAACTAATTTTTAACTAAGAAAATAATTATACCTCTAGCAGCAACAATAACAATGGTTATTTGATACGAAGCCTCACACGCAATCCCGATACATTATATAATATAATAAAATATGATATAATATGAATAGAAACTCGTGGATATGATCGATGTGCGTCAGATTTTACGATCTTCAAAAATTCAAAAATGTTGACAGTGAGTGAATAAAATATTCTTCGTAAAGATCGCCTTATACTAAGCGAATACTTAAAGTAATACTTGATATACTTTCGATCGAGCACGTTTGACACTACGAGACTGAAGTGAAAAATCTTTTTATGCAAAAGTGAATTGAATTTCGAAAAAGTTGAGAATGCGAAACTAACTACAGGAAAATGTACTGGAATATTTACTTTCAATCTTTTGGTCAAAAGTATTGATCGTCTGGCAAACGTCTGATCTAAGCATACTGCACTTATCGTCTAAATTAAAAACTAATAGAAAGTAATAGTAATAGACTTGGAGTAAAATATATATTACGTGGTGAAACCCAATCTGCCACAATTAACACATAGAGATTTGTCGATAATAAATTTTCTCAATGATTCAATAATCCCAGCCGCATGCCTGATGTTGAAAGACGATAGTGGGATCACCGAACACCTCCGAAATACGTGGGAAGCTTTGTGAGCATTACACGATGTCAAAAAGAGTAATTTTAACATTGTGTTCAAGAGAATGAATGCCTATATCCGCCAAAAGCCCGATAGTACATGTTCTACATATCTGCGACTAAGTACTTTGCCTTGACCTCTTGCTACTTTCGCTGACTTCTCTAAAATTTAACGCCAATTTTTTCAGATTTTAATATGATTCTTCTAATCCTGATTTCAATTCCTAGTGATAAAGAAAATTATTGTGTGGTGCGCGCAAATGAAAAATCGAGAACTGAAAAGCCCGCTGGTTGCCTCCTCTCTTGTAAAAACAGTGAAAATGGTACCTGAAATAATAAAAGCAAAATAAAAATGTGTATAAATATTAAGCAGAATTTCAACTAAAGACTCAAAATAAAACCAAATTGCTTAAACTTGTAATGTTGAAAAGTTAGGGATAATGAGGATGATATGTTTTCAGTACCTATTGCGTTAAATTTGAGAGATGCGAGCCGACATACTACTCAACGGCATAGAGCATGTAGAGGTTGCCAGCATCACTGCCTGGTGGTACCAAGGCGTGATTTGGTGGCAGCACCGAGAAGCCCAAGAACATGAAGGTACGCACCAGCATGGCTAAACGATAACAACAAAGTGATGTAGAAGATAGAGACTTATCGTCGCACTGACTTTCATCAAACTCGAAGAATGAAAATCGGCAAGTACCTCGATCTGAACGATCTTTACGTAGACAAACTACGATGTTGGTACAGTGAAGAGTTTCTTCGGCGTACTCCAGAAGAGACACGAAGCCCTCTTTCGAGCCCTCCGGTAGAAGACAGCTCGGCACGCGAATGTAAAGACATTTTCGCCAGATCAGAGTCTCCCATTCTACGGAAGTACTTTCTGTCAGTTGAAGAGCGAAGGTCAGGCGCAGCGACTCGTTTGTTTTTAATGCTTTTAATAATTCATCCTCCTGGAAAATATCCAAATACATTATTGTAGATAATATTAGACTTTTCTTTAGATTTTTCGAAAACTAATCTAATGGATGATTCGAGGGCTTACTTGCACAATGTGGGAGCTCACAGAGAGCTTACTCTGCTTGATCCCCACGCCGCGGCTCTCTGTGTTGACTGTTGATACAGACAATGCGGCATGGGGCACATCAGGACCACCACAGAGGCCCCACGCCCAGCGTTATACAGTAGTGAGGCTGCTGTCTAGAGCCTTCTTCGAAATTACGGTCATCACATTTGCTGGACATTTCGCTAAAACAGAAAAAATACTCTTTAATATTCATTCACAAAGAATTATTTTGTGAGTAAGTAGATTGATAAAGAATGAAGAAGATTTTAAGAGAGAAATTAGAACTTTTCTTCTAAATGAAGGATTTCTTTTGAAATTGAAAACTCAATCAACGAAAATAATACGAAAACAAACTATAAATTCTAAATTTATGGAAACTCAGCGTTGCCAAGAAATACATCTCTCACTTTGGCTAAAATCTTATTCTAAACTTCAACTGAAAATATAAAGCCTGTTTTTGTTTACTTTTGTCTCTCATTTTTGTAACTTGGCAATTGATATTTTAACGCCTCCACGTTTTCTTTAATAAAACAAAAAGAAAAATCCACTTCGAAAAATAGTATGAATAGAAGTTGGATAGAATAAACACGAGATTGAAAATACTCTTTTAAATTAAAAATTTTTATTCCAAAAAGTCGCTAATTTACGATTCAGTATCTAGTGCCAAGACTATGAGATAGGTTCAAATGTAATCCTAGTTTTTGGGGTCAAGATCAATTAAAGTTTTAAAGAAAAAAGATCTTGAATAATCAAGTAAATGGAGTATTACGTTCGCAAAAAATATGGAGAAATTAGTTTACGTAAAATATGAGCCAACAATTATTCTATTTTTAGGAGGATAATGTAATTATAATTCCTTGTTTCTATGTAGATATATACTTTACAATCATATAGTTCAGTCACGTTTGCTGAGGCTTATTTGCAAAGCCAAAGCACTGCCACAAACTCGTAGATACAAATAAAAAGCTCTTTCTATTTTTTTTCTCTTGCATCAAAGCGGATATACAAAAGAATCAAAATTAAATTTTCAATAAACGTTAAAGTACCGGGTTTTTATTAATGAGCTTAGTACCTTGACCTGGGCGACATTTTCGTTTCTTATTTATATGAGGAACGAGGAACACTTATTTGAACAAATTTTTTTAAAACGTACGCCGATTATCTTTGCCCTCGAGGGCAAAGAACACGCTACGAATCCAATTGATTTGAAAAGAATGTACATTCACAAAATACTCGTCAAAATTTTTTCAGACAATTCAAATTTTGAGACTTTTTTTTTCAACTGGATTAAGTTGAATGCAAAAGGTAACTGCCAAATAATGATGCGTGCATCTCCATTTATAAAGTCGGCAAGTGCGCGCAGAAAGACTGCTAGACATTTTAGACGTCATTGAAGTGGGCATTGTGCCAAATCAGATGAATCTGTTTTGGTTTGGAGAAATTTGTATACTTAGTCATTTGCAATAGTTGGACAATTATTTAATTGTTGTTGAGACTATTGCAAGATATTTGGCTCTTACTTCTTATTATGAGATTTGTTTTATGCAACATTTTAATTAAATCAAGTTTACAATTTTAGTTAATTACCTTTTATTAATTTCAATAACTCACTAGATTGAGATTAAGTGGTTTCTCACAAAATTTCAATAATCTAAAGCCTGACTCATCTTGCGTAATTCAAATGTGTTTTTTTCTGATATTAACAGGTTAATACTGGTTTCATTTGATGATATCCACATTCTGACGCTTCATAAAGAAAATTTCAGTTGGGAAATGATACTTCTGTTTTGATAAGATCATATTATTCGGATTAGAGGCAGATTTCTATCACAATGATACGACATTTTCAGAATGAAATATTGTGAATGAAAACACCTGATTCCATTCAGTTATAAAAATGCTTGAATTTAAAATCATTTTGTGATCTATAATCATTGTTGAAAAATCATTTATGATAAGAAAAATTATTGAATTTATTAAAAGCGTGTATTGCTTAAGAACCTGCAGAAAATTTAAACGATTCAAAATCAGTTATCTTCCTGAAATTGTTGAGGAGTCACGTAAATAAACAAAAACTACTAACATACGTGCTTCATACATTAATCATCTACTAGTCAGCTACGAAGTATAGAATGTGAAATTGATAATTTTTGTTATCATCGCAGAATCGTTATCATGCATTTTATTTATGAAGGCATTAAATGCCATGCTGCATATTTGTGTATCACGCGTTTTCAATGCGTATACGATAGAAACGTAGAACGAATATAAATTAAATGATTTTTATTGGTAAGAGTGGTAAGAGTTAATCAAGTCATTTTAATCGTTCCTCAATTTTCGATTAAGGAAAAATTATAAATTAGTTCATAAATTAATTTTATTGAAAATTAAACTTGAAACTGTAAGCTTTTATTCGAAGACGGAATGATTTTGAATTAGGGATACGTCAGCGGTCAAATTAATAATCCTGGAGATATAGGGATGCTTAAAATATTTGCATGAATTGCGTGCATGTATATATTTATTATTTAATTTGAAAGTTTCTACCTAGCGGTAGAATTCCGTATTGTGTGACGTGTAAATATTATAGTCTTTATTATCAGTACTTAATTCTAATTGGATGCCTTTCAAACTCTCTTGTTTCAAGATAAAATAAATGTACCGAACTGAAATCAGTAAGACAAAGATAAATAAGATACATGTGATAGTGTACGTCAATAGTTCAGTATTTTAATTTTTATTGAAAATGATAATGAAATATATACTTATTATTTATAATTATGTATTTTTGGAACAAAAAAAAATTCTCTTAAGAGAAAGGGAAATTGATACACAAATGTTTTTCAAAATATACAAGAGATGCAAACAAAACTGAGAGTAGGTCATACTTTTTAACAAAAGAACTTTACTCTTTTCATTATTGGCTGACAACAGACGTCAAAGCAATTTGAACAGATTGTCTTAAAAGCTCGTCTCAATCTTGTCATGTCAATTGTTTCACTTGTTGTCACCAATAGTTTTTATTTACACAAATACTTACTGACGTATTTCCGTAAATCGATTTCATGTGAATTAAAATTTATGTGCAATAGGGTGACGCGACGATACGGAAATAAAAATAGGTCGCATCTTTTTGTGTACAATTCCAGAATATAGTTACACCATAGCAGATAAGTTGAAGAATGTTCAAAGAAAAAAAAGAGTCGATGACAATTGTTGATCAAACAGGTCAAATGGATAAAACACCTTTTGAATGCTTTTGAATGGAAATGTACAAATTACAAGATGGCGTTGTAAAAAAAGTCAAGTTAAAAATGGCGTATTCTCGTATTATCTACTTACCAATTACTTGAAATTAAACTCGACATAATCTCGAACTTTTTACTACTTTCACAATTACTTAATAACCTGGAATTATTACTCATACTTTTTTCGTAAAATCTTGACGACTTTTAATTGTACAGCTCAATGGAAAAATTTCGCTTTTTGCGAAAAAAGATTATGGACACCTCCGTGGAATAAACCAACACGAACAAAAGCTAGGTCCGAACTGCTCCGCCGTGGTTCATCTTCATACACACGCTGGAAAAGTCACGTACGTCTACGTTGTTAGTGTTTGGTGTACATATGCATATGTGTGTGTTGATTGTCAAAAAGAATCGATCCCTATTCGCTAGATGGCAGTAGTTTCCGGTTGTTAAAAAAGGCGCGGAATTCAAAATTATTTCTTGATTTATCCTAAGTTTATTTACTGAGCCTTAGATTTGTCCTAAATGTATGTTATTGAACTAAATGTACATTTTGTAATATTAAAGAAACCTTTACTACTAAGGTTTGTGGAAATTTACCTAAGTTTTACATTATTACAATATGTAATCTTATACTGCTATCCGCTTTGCACGCAAGTTAGCGGGAAAGATGTTCTTCAGGGGCTCACCACTGTCGGTAAAGTCTTATTGTAGTTTCCATTCAAAAAATTGTACAGTAGGTATGTTCCATTTTGGTCAGCCAATGCATATACATATACATGTAGTTAATGTGTTGAATTTGAATATAAAAGTTGAAAATATTCAAAAAAAATGAATAAATAAATAAAATTTATAAAATAAAAATTTTTTAGGGAAAAAAACATTTCTCTTAATGTTAATGTTTTTCAGTTTTTATGTTACGTCAATTTTAACAAAAATAAGTTTTATTTTCAATTGACATAAAATGCTTTCAATTTCCGTCGTTTTTTTTGAATTGTTAAATCAAATTTAGTAAAAATATTAAATAAACCATAATATGTATAGCATATACATATGTATATGATAAGTATGATTTTTTAATCAATTGGAACATATTACTATACATTTTTCACTAATGAGAATTCACTAATTATTTTTCCAACCTTTAGAACTATTTATTGTAAAATAATTCGTATCATTATTGTTTAATGACGTACTTTATTCGCAAATGTCCCATATCGATCTGTTCTCAGTCCGTTGGACATGCGTTGAGCTAGCTTCATTCTGACACACAACTCAGACCGGGTATTTTGCATTCCTCGAGTGATACTAAACATTTTTACAATGAAAGTGTAGTACCGGATGCTAATTTATTTCATCTACTTTGCTTACGTTCAAAAAAAAATGAGACTAAACATGAAAAGATTCGAGGTTTTTATTATAATTGGAAGGAAGTAGTTAGTACCAACTGTGCCTACAACACGTGCCTTTGCTGAGTGAGTAAATTAAATTTACCACTTTGTACAAGAATGAAACGTGTTTCTATTAATATCTGACGTATCAGCTGATAATGAAGAGATCAATATTTTTCTATATATGTATAATATATATTCTGTAAATTTCAACAAATAACAAGTCTTTTTTACATGTTATTGATTTATATCTCGAAAAATATCTAGATTTTCTAATGGCACATTTTTTCATTGTAAAAAATGTGTAATTAATAAATTAAAATAACAATTAAAATTATAATTGTTCATATTATTATTATTATTATCAATTTTTTTATCATATTACGCTTTTGCAAAAAAATGTCATCAACATTCTGGTTAAATATGCCCTTACTATTTTTTCTGGTTAAAGTAATCATAATTTTGGTTATTGCTTTAAATCAATCAAAATAAAAAATAGTAAGGGCATATTTAACCAAAACTCTGGTTAATTTAACCAGACATTTTTCTGAGTGCATATTTTCTATAGATCCTGCATGACATAAACCTTTATTATCTGTGTTTATTTTCATCTGAAAAAAACATAAAGCTGCTAACTTTCGATATTTATCAATGATAAGAGTCACCATATAAACAACTTTGCTGACCTAGTTCTTTTTAAATCGAGAGTGTATATTCCCTTTGAAAATTGTTAAGGGCATGCGTTAATTACCATATGAGCATATTTAGATAACCAGGGTTTTTTTCTATACTTTTACTTTTTCAAAAAATTTATAGAAAAAAACCCGTGTTGTCTAAATGTGTTCATATTGTGATTTGATAAATAACACATGCCCTTAAGGGCATTATATATGTTTATATGTTATTTATATGTTTTTTGTTATTTCAAATATTGTATCACAAATTAAATTATTTAAAAAAGCCTTTTAATGTGTTGACTTTGATAAATTCAAAAGCTACAAATCCCTATATTATTGAAGTAAAATTACTGCTCAATTTAAAATACGAAAGGTAAACTATGTCCATGAAACTAGTTCAACATGTAGAGGTCTAAATTACTATTCAGGTGTACATACTGAATAAAAAATAAATAAAAATCTTTTCTTTTCAAACTGAAGAATAATGCTGAAGATTGCTTTAAAATGTTCGATTTTTTTGGTATAAATGATGGTATTAAAGTCTTTAATAGTAAGTATCTTATTATTAAATATAGAAATCGAGTTTAACTTTAACAAGTTCAAGAATATATATGTCATTACGCCATTAAGTCATATATTGCAAAAAGTCTTTAGTACATATGCCTAATGATTGTATGCCAAGACCTTCAAATTGATATTATAAACGAGGATGTCTTTTAATAGAATCGCTTGTGAATTATTCAAAAATGAAGGAAATTAAAATTAAAAATACTTTATTTTTTCCTTTCACGAGTAAATGAATTACAATATATGTATATATCTATAAAACATATATTACTAATATCAAACTCTTTTGTCTTTACCTTGTAAATTCCGATGATAGAATATTGGATTACTAAAAATTTTGATCATCAAACTTAAATTTAAATACACATATATAAAATGTTCCATTTATTTTTTTTTTTTTTTTGGCAAAAGAAGAGTTTTATTTTTAAACGTAAATATTCTAAAAGCTCTTGAAAAATACATTCAATGTGTCTTCTATAATGAGTGTAATCGATCCAGAAAAAACTGTCTAAAGTTGTTGCGGTGTCAGTATGATATACATTATTTACTCGACCATATATTACATTTAGTTGAATTTTTCTATTTTATGCTAGTCACGTTCTTTACTTGTTTGACTTTATACAAGTATCGTTACTAATTCACTTTAAGTCAGGTTTTTTTTGTCATCACGAAACTATTTGACGATTTTTTTAGTATAAAATTTTGAAACGGTTTGCATAATTATATTTATAAACATTTTTATATACTATAACCTGGTTTCCATTTATAAGTAGCAATTATCCACACGCTCGCGTATAAATAATAAATATATTCAAAGTGGAAGGTATTCTTTCACTAAGTGTGACTTATGATATATTTGTTGGTTTTTATCTGGTGTTTCATTCATATGAGGAAAGGACGTTCTTGTCATTAATCTCCCATCATCATTACCTATACTGGCCCCATTTCGTTACCCTCATTTGCTATTTTATAATTTATCTTTTAAATATGTATTATATATATTGATCATCCCTTTACATATTTGACAGATACATATCAGGCAAAAAATTATGTATTGTGTATTCTGACATTTTGTGATTCGTACATTTGAAAGTAAGTTGCGTCGTGCAAAAGACCTAAATCGTGACTGATGACACTACATATAATAGCAGACCATAATGTCTTTATAACTTTTCAACTTTCTATAATGTCATAATATTTCATAACCGAAATTAGAATCAATACTAATCAAATAATAAATAAATAAAATAAAGTAGATGAGCTATCTATATTGAAACATTATTTTGCAGATATACTATGAGTCTTAGATATGGGTGCATTAGTAGGAGATGTGCAAGCCTTACAAACTCTCACGATTCACACTAGTGATGTAAACAGCATCGACTTTGCCAGTGATTACATTTTAGTGACAGCATCTGGGTTAGTGGAAAAATAATATGAAATGTCTCATTAAATTTTCTATGGTTAAAACCCCTTTGCTTTAATTTTAACAGAGATAAACGAGTGAGAATATGGGGATGGAAAAGTGGTGCGGGCTACGTCGAGGCCCCATTTTCGCCTCTTTTGGGCCACAAATATGGGGTGACTTGTGTCAAAGTCAGTCCTCAATCCACAATGTTAGCTTCGTCGAGTATCGATGGCACCACTCAATTGTGGAACCTCAGGGTGTGTTTCAAATGAATTAGTATTTATTTATTTTTTAATATGTACATATAAAAAAAATAGATTGAGAAAGTAAAATGCAATGTTTTATAGACTGGATCAAAAATTCACACAATGGTTCAAGTGGGAGGTGAAGCAGTGAGAGTTTGTAGATTTTCACCAGATTCTTCAGCACTGGTTACTGCAGGTGACAATGGTCAAATTTGTGTTTGGGACCTTGTACGTCGAAGCCTAATAAGGTGACTTTTATCGATAATGAAATAATTGATTACTAAATTCAATCGAAGAAGCCATAATAATGCTTTGATTCTGTTCCAGATGCTTTCAGAAACACGAGGGTGCGATCCAGGGGGTGAGTTTTACACCAGACTCTTCCTGGCTACTCACTTCTTGTACTTTCGGAGTTCTTAATTTTTTTTCCACCAATGAAATAATCGACTCTTGCATAACAAGCGATCGAGAATTGACTCTATTCGCTACTGTAGATGATGCTCATGATTTAGGTGTAGTTTGTTGTGAATTCTCCTCCCGTGAACAAACACCTGGTAAGAATCTACGAATGTACAATGTATATTGTACAGAAATATAATATTGTATATATTTACAATTTATTTTTTATATTAATACAAAAGTAATATCTCATCTCTAGGTAACGATAATTATACGAAAATTTATCAATTGGTTACGTGTGGCAATGATCACAACGTAAAATTGTGGGAGGTGAGGGTCACGCAAGAAAAATGTGACACTCGAGGCTCAATTGCTTCGATACATCTTTGTAGAATAATGGAAAAACACAGCAGTGCCTTAACCTGCGTCCGATTAAGCTCCAATGGAATGTACACTGCCAGTTGTGGACTTGATAAATCGACCGTTATTTGGGAAACGGTAAAAAGAGACTCAACACAATTTTAAAACATAAGAAAAAAAGAAATAAAACGAAACTCTTGAAATAAACTTTCTTTTAGGACACCGGTAAAATAGTTTCAGTGCTTAAAGGGCACAATCGATATGTTGCTTGTTGCGCTTTTTCAAGAGATGGTATTCTGCTAGCTACTGGTAAATTACAATATATTTTCCACTTTTAAAATTTGCTTTTTGTTAAAAAAGAATAAGTTTACAAGTTTGAAGTACACTTTGTATATATATATATATATACTATATGTTGTACAATGTACACATGTACATGTATGTTTGCAGTAGTCAACACTAAATGTAGTCAGACACATAGGAATACAAAATCGATCTTCTTTACACTTGTTTTTCTCTATTTGATCTGTTTTAAATTGTATTTTAAAGTACATTCTAGAGTAAATAGAACAAATTCACGTTTTTTTTATTATTTATCATTAGGAGCTATTTTTTCACTTTTGTAATACTTTTGAAATTAATGAAGCATTTGAAATTGGAACGACACTAAAATGTTAAAATGAATGTAGAAAGGTATTCTGATATTTTATTATGAAAATTAATGTGCAATTATAGGATCCAATGATAAGTCTGTCATCATTTGGGATTTGATTGGTAATTTGACACTGAGTTCAGAAATACGGCATGGCCTTCGTCCTTTTCAGTATTCAGAGAATGGTGAAACAGTAAGTCGAAATATCCATTATTATGTAATGTAAAAAAACAACAAAAGAAATAATTTCAAAGAAAAAATGTAAATATTCAGTGATTTTTTGTGGTTTTTTAGAATTTGTTAGAAGAACGTGAAGTAGTGAAACATGCTGAAAGTAGTACGAATGAAGTGAAACTCATCCATCGAATAGATGACATCAGTGGGGCAGTGAATGGGGTTTCAGTATTTAAAAATAATTTAATCGCTTCTGGATCAGGGTAGGTGTTTCAAAGAAACATTATTTTTATCTCTACATTTTTTAAATTTAAATTCTAAACAGTTCTTATCTTATATTGATTATTATAATGAAATCATAGCGATAAATTGGTCCGAATATGGAGTGTTCTGCCCGGAGAATTAGAAGACGAAGACTTATCATTTTCAGAAAAAAGTTTCAGTCCTTTGGATGGACACAAATATAGCGTTCATCATGTAGAGTTTAGTCCTTGTGGAACAATGTTAGCATCTTCTTCTTTAGATGGTACCACTATTATCTGGGATACAGAGGTGACGGTAGAGCATAATTATATTTTATATACTAATATTTTGTTTGCAGAATTGATTAAGTAGCCTTTCTTAAAATACGACTATTTTTGCAATAATTTTTATTAAAAAATAAATGAAGATAAGGTTAGTGGGTAATTATAATTGAAGATCACAGAGTTCATTGATTTTTCTGACACTGCACTGTATCTCAAACATATCATATTAAGCAAAAAGTTCCATATTAAGAAGTTTTCTATTTTTTCTATTAACAAATTATTTTGCAATAATACACAAAATTTCGGTTTTAACGTTATTAGTTCACAGAATGTGTGCAGTGAAGTGCAGTGATGTTTGTTTCTAAAATGTAAAAGAAAATATGTATTAACTATGTATTAACTATGTATTTTTTATATTTTCCAGAAACCGTTCTAAATATTTTTGTGAACTTTTTCTGATATTGATGTGTATATTTAACAGAATGGAGGTCAAGCGAGGTCTTCATTCATCAGTTCTGGGTGTGGAATTCGTGTTTGTCGTTGGTCTCCAGATGGAAAAAAAATTGCAACGGCAGGAGACGATGAGAAAACAACTCTTTGGGATATTGAAACTATGGAGGAGTTGAAGTAAGTTTTTTGCTAAAAAAATGTTGATCGTTATGTAACTCATAATATAATTTATATAGAATAATTTTGAAATCTATATAGTGTATAGTAATTATTAAAAAAGCAACGTTGTAATTTTAGTTCTTCTTATAGTATTTTTGAAGGTCAAGCAGATGCCATATGTGCAGTAGCTTTTACACCAGATTCAAAATATTTGGTTACTGCATGTAATGAAGGAACTTGGGGGCTTTTCGACATCGAGTGTCCAGATCCTGCAAATGCGATGATGATATTTTGTAAAAATGGACATGATTTGGGTGTACAAGGATGCGATTTTAGTCCTACTACTGGATCCTTAACAGCTTCTGGTATATAATATGATTATAATGTATTTATTATGTAATTATCCGTAAATTTTACCTAAATTTTTACTGTAATTAAATTAAAAATATATTATTATTTGTTTCAGTATCTTTTGTAACAAATTCAACCGATGACAATCAATCGTACCTCTTGGCAACTTGCGGAAATGATTCTCTCGTTAAATTATGGAAAATCAACATTAATACCAGAGGAGACGAACCGCAGGGGTCTAGCGATCATGAAATTATATATCAATTGAAAAGACAATTAGCAGGACATGGAGGGAATGTTATGGATATTAGATTTTCACCTGTTCAAGGAGAAATTTTGGGAAGTGTCGCAACAGACAAAACTGCTCGAATTTGGAGCGTTGTATGTACTTTACAATACTTAATATTTATGTTAATATATTAACATATTAACATATATTAACAATAATTATTTATTTTTTATATTTTTTCAGTACACAGGGGCATGTTTGCACGTTCTCGAAAGCCATAAAAGTCTCGTTACAAGTTGCGCATTTTCTGAAGACACCTCCTTCTTTGTTACAGGTAGAGATTATATATTTAAAAAAAATATATGCTCTTTATACAAATATACTTTTGTTCTAAATTAAAAGTATATTTGCTTTCAAAATGAAAAGTCGTAAATTTACGTAAATATATTAATTAATTTTCAGGTGCTTTGGACAAAACTGTCTTGGTGTGGAGACTGCCTGAGCAATTACTGACTCAGTCTGTTTTATTAAATAGACTGAGAAATAGCACAAAGAGGGTAATTTAAAATACAAATAAATTAAAGAAATTAGTTTTTCTAGCTGAGGCAACAAGAAAATTGTATACCTACTTAATGCATGAAACGAAGGTTGAATAAAAAATTGGCAATGTACTAAGTTATTTTTTTTAATTTACTGGGTTATTTGCAATGATCAATAAAGTGTGAAGTTCTTTCGGTAAATAAAAAAAACTGACTAATTCAAAACACAAATTGGAATTATCTTCCTCTCAAGGTAACTGAGTGGAGAGTCGAAGAAATATCTAAATGGTTGATGGAAATTGGATTACCTAATATCGTGAAGCATGTTGAATCGACGTCAATTACTGGTAGACATTTATTGAACGTGCCTGAGGACGAAATCATCCACAAACTTCGCATTAGAGAAGACGATGAAGTAAATTCAATTGTTATTTGGTTCCACAGATGCAGGATTGATTAAAAATGTTTTTCTTTTTGATAGAAAATTTTTTTTGGCTTCTTTTATTTTCTGTATTTTATTTTCCAGACAATGGAAAATCTTAGAAAACAATTGTATTGGTTAAAGCGTGAAAATTCTAATGCGATGGAACCAATTGATGAGGCTGAAATACCCCATGAATTCTTCTGTCCAATAACTCATGAATTAATGAAAGAACCAGTCGAATGTTCAGGTATCTTTTTAAAAAAAATAAAATCTGAGAAATTATATTAAATTATAACTCCAATTAAAACAATATTTTTCAGATGGTTATACATACGAAAGAGCAGCAATCAACGAGTGGTTTTTATGCGGAAAGTTTACAAGTCCAATGACCAATGAGCCTCTCCAAGATAAAAATGTGACTCCGAATATAACTTTAAGAAATGCCATATACGCTTTTCTTCACGGAGATGGACCTCCAACTTAAAAGATTGAAATTGAAACTTTATAAGGATATTATATTCTTATTGTGACACACCGACACTTGATTGGAAAATTCTATTGTCTTTTTTATATGTGCGTGTTCTTACTACTTAATCATAAAATTACTATACATTCAAAATCTGTCTGCACCGTAAAATTTTATTTAGATATATAATACATTAACAGTATGAGATCAAAAGATAAATATCGCTGCAGATAGACCAAGCGGATTTGTATTATTATTTATACATGTTACTATAATATTTATCTGTAAAAAAAGTGGCCTTAATACTAAAAAAAGAGCAAATAGTTAAAAACAGTATGTAATATTCTAATTAGAATATTTTTAATATTTCTTTCAATGTATAAAAAAAGAAAAAAATAATTTTTAAGGATGACTGATAGTGAAAAAAAAAACGATATTCAACATCGAAATTTTTGCGAAAGTATACATTTTTTTAAATTCATTATCACTGGTATTAATAATCTACAATAATATGTTTAGAGTTTAGAAGTTAAAAAAAATAATAAGTTAAAAAAGGAAATTAAAACTCTTCGTATCTGGGGAACCATCTTCTTCATTTTTTGATTATGAATGATAATAGAATTGCCCTAGGAAATTGTTTTATTTTTCATAACTTCACGATATGTGCAATTCCAATTTTTGTAATTTGTGGAAGCTACTATTTATCCCTTTTGTTAAATTTAAGTTTTCTAATCTATACTCACAATAACATTAATTATCTAACAATTAGTCTACCTTAATTATATTTTTTAATATACACACCATTTTTTCAAGTCGGTGCCTTTTTTATAGTGCGCAATAAATTCCGCAGATAATTTATTTTTATCCAAATTGGGATTTATTATGTGTATGGATTCAGAATACTTATGTGTGATAAAATGTTTTCGTAGATAGCTTATATTATATTATATAATTAAAAAAAAAAATTTGATTGCATTCAGATCAAAACACAAAGTAACTTTGTATAATATATACTGAAAATAAATGTGAAATTATTAGAAAAATTTGAGCTAATTTAAGGAAACCCCTTTTCATTACTTCTAAATTTATTTTTGAAACTAAAAAGAGGAATTGTTACATTTAAATTAAATTAATTTAATTTTTTTTATTTTAAAAATAAATTCTATAGAACTCTAGATAAAATTAGAAACAATAAATTAATTTTGTCTCGGGATCACTAATAAATTCACGAGTAATTACCTACTTCCGCGTTTTAAAAATAAGAACTTGCCCTTTCAGTATTTATTTTGACTCGAACGCCGACACACATGTAGTTTTTATTTCAGTTTCAATAATATAAATAATTCTCCTCATTCATATTACCTAAAGTTTAATTCTAAAATCTATTGAGTTTAATTAAACCTGGATTAGTAAATTGACTTCTGATCTCTCACAATATAATTAGAATTAAAAAAAGAGAGAATTTGAATGGAAATTCGACACCACTGCTGATCGCTGCACACGTCATGACTCACTTCCGGTTTAGAAACCACTCGAGTCACGGACAGTCGAACTGTTGAAGCGAACGCGGAACATAGGTTATAGTAACCGTTTGTAAACGAACGTTAAAGGATAAAATGGTTAGTATTTTGTGTTTTTTCTCGAGAGTTTTCGGTGGAAGCAAGTGTTTTAAAGTGCAATCGTTCTTTATGTTCGCAGGGTTCTTATTCTGAGGATCAGCTGGCCGGTAAGTGAATGGACACAAAGAAGTTGAACCTCGATATCAAAGAGGGGCACTTTTTTCTGACGTTTAATTCAGGTCAAGAGTATCTTTGCCTTTTTAGACACACCTCGGTACAGCATTCGCATCAGGGGCTACCTTTTATGGCCCTCGATTTGAAAGTGAATGTCGGTATGCAGTTCACGGACCTTCGGTGACCATTCTCGAATTTTTCCAACTTTGCCGATTTTAGTCTCAATTTGACATTCGACGCGCATTCATCTTTCATTTAATCTAACAATTTGTTCAAAAACCGAAAAAAATCAGTCACATTTTCTCAATTTTGTTTATCTTGCGTCCCTCTACTGCAGTTACAAATTTTGCAGTTCAGTTTTTCTTTTAGGTTAACGTAGCTTTCCTTTGTGGAGTTTTTTTTCGTTTGGTTTGACGTTTATTGAGAAAAATTGTGAAAATGTACGGGTGTAGTTATCAAGAGCTAGCGAATCGAATGATGTCATCAATGGATGGTAGAGTGATTCATCTGCACAAACATTTTACTTTTTAGAATTTGAATCAGGATTACGAATGTACAAGTTATTCAGTTATGATAGTTGAATCGTTAATTATTATTAAACCAAAGTGCATTGGTAGCTCCAACTGCTCCAACTACAATTTACAGGGAGATTTGTTTAAGTAAATTAAGTGATTTAAGTTTGAAAAGAATTGTACTTAAAATAGCAAAGATGTCACAATATTCGAATTTTGAAGAGTGCAAATTTAAAAACATAGCAAACAGAAAGCCTGCATTTAAAAGATGATTGCGACGTTTTATCCAGATTTGATGAATGCAATGCAATTAATGTTGAAATCTATAGTTACAAAGATTCTTTATCTTGAATCTGAAGGGAATTTAAGTGATGCAATTTTTTCATTTTTCAGAGTTTCAGGAGGCTTTCCAGCTTTTCGACAGTCGTGGCGATGGAAAAATCCACGTTGCACAAATTGGTGACGCTCTGCGTGCCTTAGGACAAAACCCGACTGAATCTGATGTGAAGAAATTCACTCATCAGCACAAACCTGACGAAAGAATCAGTTTCGAAGTTTTCCTGCCAATCTACCAGGCAATCAGCAAAGCACGCACATCTGATACTGCTGACGATTTTATTGAGGGTTTGCGTCATTTCGACAAGGACGGAAATGGCTTTATTTCTTCAGCTGAACTCAGACATCTCCTTACGACTCTTGGTAAAATATTTTTGTTCGAAGAATAATAATCTTCAAAAATTGTTTGGAAATATGATATTAGCAAATACTCAATTTATTTTTAGTATTGAACTTTAGTTTATTTAATTAACTAATTTAAATTATATTTTCAGGTGAGAAGTTGAGTGACGAGGAGGTTGAGACTTTACTCGCAGGTCACGAGGATTCTCAAGGCAACATTAACTACGAAGACTTTGTCCGTCAAGTAATGTGCGGTTGAGGGTTTAGTTAACATTTTTTAAAAACCAATATTATCGAGTTACTTCCGTATTACATTTTCGAAAAAGTATTTAGATTTCTATTTCTCATGTTTTTTTTATAAAACGGGAAAAAAGGGTTATCCTTATTTGGGGGGACAGTAGTTTCGAGATTAAGTTTGTGTTGTCTTGTAAAATGTATAACTTTTTTATTGAGAAAACTAATTTTAAACGGCTTTTCAGTTCGTTGATAAATAATGTAGTGTGTTGTGCCTTGACCTTCATTAAATAACCTACATTCGAAAATGTCGATATCCATATCTGTGAGCAATGTATATTCACTAACTTACAATATATATTTCTCTATGAAAGAGTTAATATACCCTATTATTTTACGAACATTCCAAGATAAGACAACGTAGTTGTAAATTGCTGAACGCTCTACAGTTCTTTGGCCATGTACTTGCATTTAGAGAATATAGATACTGATCACTCCATATTTATTGTGTTAATCGTTTTCTTTCCTTCTTTAGGAGGTAGAAGAATGTGCATTTTGTCATACAAAGTTTATATCACAGAAGATCGTGTATTACGATAATACTTCGCACACTTATTTCACATTTATCACACAGCATTTCAATCTTTCAGTAAAAGCGCGTTCTTATATATTGGATTTTTGAAATTATAGTTAAAGTAATAATCTTTCGATCAGTATAATTAATTGTATATATCAATAGAATAGTTTTCTATTTGGTAACAAAATATCCAATTTATATTTCGTTGTACAAACTTGATAAATAGACACTCAACACACATTTAGTAATTTAATTTTACAGTATGGAAATAAAATTTTAAACGTCAAATAAGGTAAAAGTTACTTGTGATGTAACACTAGGTCAGCCAGCGACAACCACTGTGTCTATTGTAAACACAAGTTCTTGATTATCATAATTGAAAGTAAATTAAAGTTCTCTATTATTCTTTCTGACTCTGGATTGAAGACAAGTATTACCTTCATTTAGAAATTGCACTTGAGTTAAAAATTATTTAAGCTACTTTGTTTTGTTGCTGTTTTCTTGCCAGGAACCTGGAGTATCCCACATGATACCATCATGTGGCAAAGTGGAATTAATATAAGGCAGCAACCAAGCGAGGTACCATCGGTCACCAAAGACTTCCACAATATTCTGCTTCCACCCCAGATCAAAATTAAACTTCTTTTTGTCCTTCTCATTAGCCACACACCCGATGTAAACAAGGTGAAAATGATAAGCGCAAAGTGCTCCAGTAAACAGCATTCCTATCACTGTGACAATGTAGAGAAGCAAGTAGAATTGTTCCGTTGATCCATCAAATCCAAAAACGAATATCGCCAGTGGAAAGACGATCTTCAGGATCGACATCGGAAACTCAAAATGTATCTTTCCCCAGATAAAGAAGTTGTTGTAAAAAAAAGCGTAAGCTGTTCCAACAAAGAGATAAAAAACGAACATGAGGAAATACCGGTGATTTTTGTGACCAACACAGCATCCAGTGAAAATACAGTGGTGATCTCGTTTCAGGATGCAGGTTTTACAGATATTGCAATGCCAGGATCTAGGAGGTGCTAATGCTTCACAAGAGGAACACAATCTCCAACCGTTTTTCGGTTTTGCTTCACTCGAACGGACTATAATATGCCTCACACTTGTATCGCACAACACTGTATAAGTGAAATTTCCTACTATGTTCAGAATTATAAAATTTCCTAAAAAAAAGTGGAAAACGTAGGGAATTGATCCATATTCGTATAAGTCCGGCAACACCACCCAAAGTTCAAACCAGTAAAGCAAAGGAATTACTGTCAGAATAAAACTCACTGATAAAATGTCACTCGCTGTTCGGGGCAAGATATTTTGTCGAACAATCATGTTCCCGAAATTGTTGAAATCACGTTTTTATTAACACTTTTTTTGGATTAACCACGAGAATCACGAGTTTTGTTTACTAATTGGCTTCTTTTCTCTTCTGCTCCAAAAGCACTACTGCTCATGCGTCACAGCAATAATCTTATTGGCTACAGTTTGCGCGCGCTTTCACGTGCTGATTTAAAATTTTATTATTAGTTTCAACGTGCAGTTTTACATAAAATCTTGCGTGAAAATAAAGCAAAACTTAAGAACGTGTTTGAAATTAAAAAATATAATATTTATGGAATATTATATAAAACTATTTTTCATTAAAAGAGGTTTATCCAAAAAAACTTTGTATTTGTATTGCTTAGTTCCATATTACACCCTGCTGTATATTTTTGCTTAAATGTTTCAACAAACTTTAAACTGGATTGAAATAATTACTCTCCAATTAAACAATGCGACTGGATATCAAAACACTGGCTTCTTTTTCATTTTTCTGGGTGGTTCTTCTAAGTGCACAGAACTTTCTTTATTTCCAATTACTTCCCAAGTTTCATGTGTTCGTTTGTATTTCTTCAAAGCTACTTCCATGGAGAGATCCAATTTTTTTTCTAACTTCGAATTTATAAATCTTGGTTTCTGTTTTAATTCGTTTAAAGTTCTTCTTTCTGTTCCTAAATCATTATTACGTCGCATCAATTCCGAATTTTCAATTACTTCATGTCGAGAACGAGATTTTCTGCGAATTTCAGTTGCAACTACTGGATCTGCATTGCCATCGATAACATTTACGAGATCTTTCACTGCCTTTAACAATTTTTTATTCCTTGCTAATCTGGACTTGACAATCACTTTTCTGTCAACATATTTTTGCTTCCCTTTTCCTCTATCCACTTTTTGCACGTTTTGTTTTGTTTCTTCATTCACTTCATTTAATTTGTACGATGACATGCAAGGAGTTCCTGAAAAAAATATTCTGAATTATTTATCCCTCATTGTAAATATCAATAAATAAATTAAGCTACCTGTGAACAAAGCCGGCGTTTTTTTAACTGCAGCTTGTTTAGTGAAAGGTGATTTCAGTTTTCGAGTTGGTTTTAATTCCTCAACGTGAAACAATACTTCATTCCTTTTTGCTTGATTATTTGCTGAAGAGTTTTCTCTTTTTTTTCGTTTATATTCCTGATTACTGATAGAGCACGATCTTCGACATTTATTCAGTTTTTCTTCAGAATCACTATCTTCAATCTTTCTCTTAACATTGCTGGTATTTAAACTTCTCAAATTATATGGACATTTTCTAATCTCAACTTTGTCTTCGTTACATTCATCGCTAGTTGAGAAATTCTTACTATCAGTATTTTCCAACTGACTATCTCTTCTCACTAATATTTTGGTATACTTGGAATTTTCAGATCGAATTTCAGTCGGAGTTTCTTTGAAATGGACTTTCAATTTTCCAGACTGCATTTTGCCAAAAGAGTTCTTATATTTGGGAACTTTTGCTTTTGAAAATTTGTTCACTGCGTTTTTTTGGTTCTTGGAAGTTGTTGGTGTATTGTTTCGGAAATTAACAGATGTTTGTGATGCATGAAATTCATCTTTCGAGGCAGTTTTGGGAAGGCTCTCGACATTGGATGTTGTTCCTTTTTCAAAATCGCCCTGGCGGTTTGGTGATAAGTCGTCTTCTATCTCGTACCAGTCTTGATTAATTGGAAGGGATTCTAGCCAACGTACTACATTTTTTCTATTGTCTGCTTCACTGTCAGAATCGCTGTAAGGATCCGATATATCTGAGGCTGCGTTGTTATCCAGCCATGGAATGGAGTCTTTCTTTTCCTAAGAAAAAATTTTTAATTTATAGCTCAGCTCAATAAAACTCATAAAAATAGACTAATTAAAATTATTTTTTCAAGAATAAAAATCTGGATTTACTGGATTTTTTGAGCAACTAGGTCGGAAGTAAGTGCACTGAAATTTATCCTTAGAGGTCGAGTCGAAAGAATCCATCGTCTGGAATTTGAGGTCTTCGTTTGCAAGTTTTCCAAAATTTTGACAGAATTCTGGTTGCCCCATTCCAAGTGATAATTTTTTTTTTTTTTTCAGTTTTATGTGGTGATAAATTTTTGGTTGAATTTGAAATGGTGAGAGAAGTTTTAATTGAAAAGTTTGTGACGTTTTATGCCCGGAAGTTTGTTTCCTTTCTGTTTTGTTTTATTCTCTACTATATTCATGACTTAAAAATACTTTTTTAAAATGAAAATAGTAAAAGTGTTTCTTAACAGTTGAATAATAACATCTTTATTGGCCGACTTTTCAAAAATAAAATTTACAATAGAATCCAAAGGAATATCAACAAGTACTTATAGTGAACTAAGAAAAAGAGACCGTTTATTGAATTATATTTCGGCAATTGAAAAATATTTGATATAGTTTTTAATTGCAGAGAATTAATTGTGTAAATGGTATCTTTCTCGCAGTTCTTTATTATTATTTCGGGAAGAAATGTGCTACTTATTCATGCTGAGACCAACAGCATAGATATCATCAACTTCGGTTGAAACTTTTTTCTTTTTTGAATATTGTCTTTTCTGAATTTTCCCCTTTTCTGATGATCCACGACTCATTTTTTTAGCAGCCAAAGGAATCAAGAGAGACGGTAATTTAGACTCTTCTGGTTGAACTACACTATTTTTTTTATACTTTTTAATTGCGTTTTTCATTGCTGCTCGAATTATCTACGAAAAAATAAGTTGTTACATTACAGCAAAACGTCACTTTTTAATGCATCTGTTAATTTTCATTATACATATATATTCAAACGAAAAATATACCTTTTTATCATTTTCCTTCTGTTGTAACGATTTGGAAGATTTTGCAATTGAAGCGGACTTTGCTGCTTGCTTTTGAAGTTCCACAACTTTTGAAATTATCGAGGGCCTTATTGGGGGCACTTCAGACTTTGCTCGTGGATTGTTTACACTTTTCTGCAACTTCTCTGCCTTATTTTGGATGGGCGCTTTGTGAGGGCTGTTTGTCTTTGATGAATTAGGCTGTGGGAACATAAAATATTTTTAAATATCGTAAGGGACTAAAAATGTTGATCCTCTAATGATGAATAAATAAATAAATATATAAATAAAATGAATATACCTGAGAAGGAATGGGAGTTTTAGTTTTGACATTATTATTGGAATTCGCATTAACAGCAACAGTTTTCGTATTCGTCTCGACATTCATGGATTCTGTGCCAGTAGTTGTCATCTCAGGTGGTTCCAACATTGGTAGCATCTCCTTCGGTGGTTCCATTTTGTAATAAGAGTAGAATTCCTGATCCAGCTGGATTTCCAATTCCTCAATCAAGTCGACAATAACTGGACCAATGTTGCTATGCACCGTCGACTTTTTCTGCGATAGACTCGTCTACGATGATCAGAAATTTTCTGACCGAGCGAAGACTCAAATAGGCTATCACACTGACTGACCTTACCATTGGTGATTTTGATACCATGTTGAACTTGGAGTCCTGGGGACCGGAACTTGGCTTCCTCTCGCAGGCAGTGATTTTGGTTCCTTGAAGTGATAATGCTGCACCCAAATATGGCTGACAACTCGGCATCCTCTGCTTGTAACATAATTCAAACTGACCCGTATCTGCACTTCTGTCCTCTCGAAAATCTATCACCACTTTATCGAAAATTATATAAATAAATAGATAAAACTGTAGTTATATATGTTTCATTGAATGAATGAAAATTAATTATTCTTATTAGCTCATTTAGATTATACCTTTAATAATATCCTCCATGACTTGGCGACACAATCTCGTAGTCACTCTGCTCGAAGAACTCATATCCGGATGGCTATTAATTTCAATCAACCAAACTGTAAAATCGTTCATTACCATAAAATCAGCACCATAAAGTTCAAAACTATTTTTTCTTCGATCCATGGCTTCTTGACTGGCTAAAAGAGAACCCACCAAACCCTGTTTCATTCCCGGGTATATTAATTCGTCCCATGCTTCACTATGTCCTTGTTCTCTATTAAATTGAAAAATTGCGTATTATTATAATTATGTTGCATTTATCACATAAATTAAATAAAAGATCTCACTTTAAAAATTCCTTAAAAGTAGTTGCATCCCACATATTGTCGCTTGGCAGGCTCGGTTCTCTGTCAGTGCAATTAGTGTATTTGCATTGCACTGCATGATTACAAAGGTGAATTGACTCATGGAAATCTGATAACGTGAATTTCTGTGTGCAAAATCGCAGATAACTTTCTCTGAAAATTTACATTTTTTATTAACAAAGAACTGTAAATTCTAAGAAGATTAAGTGTTCTGAAATAACTGAAGCATTCTGCAAAACTGGGTTAATAGGAATCATTGATTTACGCATAGACCACAAGACCTGTTATTTCCTACAGGTGAAAACTCATTCTAAATATAACCACTCGAATTGTTATCTTCAATTGTTAGTCATTAACCCAAATGCAGACCCTACAATTCTATAATATTAAGATTCACATCAAAAATTACTTGTAAATCCAGAGAGTCAAAGGCTGAGCGCAAGTAATCACGAACCATTGTCTGATGTCAAATTTCGTATTGTGTATTAAAAGTGGTCGTTCTATTGATAGAATAAAAAAGAATGTAAAAATTAATTACATAAATGCGTATAATGAATATTCGTAACTAATATGGATAAATAAATATGCTATTTTCATAAAAAGAATAATCTGACCGATATATTTCTGTACAACGAATCGGTTATCAGTTTTATTCGCAGGATTAATTTTAGCCAGAACATCTTCCAATTTATTCATCAATACAATCCCCCGACCTCGACTTTTATTTCCAGGTTTTATAATCCATATATTCATAATTCCATCCATATCCAGCTGAGGCCAATATTTCCTTACTTTTTTCAAAACATGTCGAGAAGCGAGGAAATATTTCTATCAATTGATAAAAGTTAGATCGCTTAATGACAGTTGAAAATAAAAATTAAAAATTAATTGCATTTCATTGCAGAGGGCATACTTGAAGAGGGACATTGTTGAGGACGAAAAGAGCTTGATTTTGGATAATTTTGTAGTACCAGCATATAAATTGGTCCCATTGATGGGACCAAACTCTCTCGGCTTCCTGATCAATATCTTCATGTGATTGGGCTCCTATATAATCGCTACATCTTTTGATAGCAAAATCTAATGCCTTTAAAGGAATCGTACCCGTTGGTGATCTCACGGCATTTTCACCCTCGGTGTTGATCTTATCAACCAACCACTTTAGAAGCCCTAGACACGCTGTGAATCTGAAACATTACACAACTTTGCAAACAAGTGTTTAGCTAGATGAGAAATAGATGAGATTTTTGTATAAATCCTCCTATCTTAAAAAAGTGGTGTCACGAAATGTCTCGAAAATCTCGCATACATTGTTGTTGCAAACCTGATTGGCTTTTGAATGACTTGAAGTTGAAAGAAGAAAAACAAACTAATGGCGCAAAAAAATTTCAGAAAAACCTTCGAAATACTTCAAAAATTCGTTAAGATTTCTTAAAACTCCCCAAAACCTCTTGAAATCCTTCAAAAATTCACAAAAACGATTAACATCATAAATGTCTTGAAATCCAAGTTGAAACTCGTAGAAAGCTTTACAAATTCCTAAAAACATCTTAGAATTTCTTAACATTTAAAATCTCTTAAAGTCTATAGAAATCTTATCAAATTCCATAAAATCCTTAAAAATTCTACAAAATCTTTTAAAAATTAGAGAAATCAATAAAATTACCTGACAACTTTAAAATTCTTTAAACCCCATAAAATACTCTAAAACTCATAGAACTCTCTTGAAATCTTTTAAAATTTGTAAAAACTTGTTAAAATTCTTAAAAACTGTTTAAAATATTCTTTAAATTATACGATAACATTTAAAGTTCCTTGACCTTCTTTAAAATCTAATAAAATTATTAGAAATTTCGTGAAATCCTTAAAATTCTATAAAATCTTCTAAAAATCATAAAATCCCTTAAAATTGTTAGAAATCTCATAAAATTTCACAAAATTCTTTAAAATTCCATAAAATATTTTGAAAATTATAAAAATCTCTTGACTTCTTTTAAAATTCCTGAAAATTATATTACAACATTTAAAATTCCTTAAAGTTCCTTAAAATATTCTGAAATCCTTTGAAATCTCTTAAAATTCCTGGAAACTTCATAAGATTTAAAATCCCTTAAATTCTCTTAAAACGCTGAGAAACCTTTTCAAATCACTTAAAATTTCATGAAAACCTTCGAAATTGCTTAAAATTCATCAAGATTCCTTACAACTCCCAAAAACCTCTTGAAATCCCTTAAAAATCCACAAAAATCATAAAAATCACAAATCTCTTGAAATTTATGTCGAAATTAACAAAAATCTCTAAAAATCCTTAGAAATCTTATCAAATTTCATGAAATTCTTAAAAATGCTACAAAATCTTCTAATAATTAGAACTATCTAATAAAATCCCTTAAAATTTTACCACAACCTTCGAAATCCTTTTAAATTCTACAAATTCTTTTAAAAATCATACATGCATAGAAATTCTTTTGAAATCTCTCAATAAAATTATCTGAAAAACTTTAAAATCCTTTAAACCTCATAAAATATTTTAAAACTCATAAAAATCTCTTGAAATCTTTTTAAATTCATGAAAACCTTTTAATATTCCCATCAGAAACTTCTTGAAATGCTTTAAATTTTACAATAACATTTAAAGTCTCTTCACGTCCTTTAAATTCCATTAAAATTATTAGAAATCTCCTTAAATTCCATGAAATCCTGAAAATTCTGTAAAATCTTTTAAAAATCAGAAAATCTCTTAAAATTATTAAAAAAATCTCTTGACTTCTTTTAAAATTCCAGGAAATTTAATTGTAATATTTAAAATTCCTTAAAGTCTCTTAAAATTCTTTGAAACCTTTTGAAATGTCTTAACATTCCTCGAAACTTCACAACAGGATTTAAAATCCCTTAAAATCTCTTAAAATACTCAGAAACCTTTTCAAATCACTTAAAATTTCACGAAAATTTTTGAAATCGCTTAAAATTTGTTGGAATCTCTTAAAGTTCTTAGAAATCTCTTAATATTCCTCAAAATTTCAAAAAATTTTTAATCCCTTAAAATTCCTTAGCTTTAGAAATTCTCTTGAAATTTCATGAATTCCGTTGAAATTTCGCGAAATATCCTGAAATACCTTAAAATTCTACGAAATCATTTTAAAATCCTAAAAATCTTTAGAACCTCGTAAAAATCACTTGAAAATGGTCAAAATTCATTAAAATTCTTAGAAATCTTTTGAATTACCTCTCCAAAATAGTGATGTAACGAAATGTCCCTAAAATCTCGGTTAAATTGTTGTTTCAAACCTACACTCTCTGAATTTGAATCAGCCAAATTTTATTGATTTTTTAATGACTTGAAATTGTAAGAAATTAAATAAATAATCGTGCGCGTAGCGCACGTGTTGGTCTGCTAGTTTAAAGTAAATTCACAAATAAAGACATTTTTAAAAATAGTTTATCAATTTTAAATAAGGAATTAATTAATTAAATTTTATCGATGTAGATTCATTATTCAATAAGAGTTTATTTCACTTACCGAAAATCTTCTATGAAGGCGTGCATTTGATCACTTTGGCACAAATTATAGCATCGTGGGAAAAGTGTATTTGCCACCCCGGGTTCGTAGTACCAATGCATTTGTCTAACATTCGAACATAGGCCAACCTGAGCAATTGATTTTTCACAAGTTTACCTTCTTTATGGACCAATTACTTACACGCTTCCTCAGACGTGCACGAAAAATCGCTTAACGTCTGATAAATAATTTTACTTCACCCCCAATTTTAACTGAAAGGTTCTTATAGCCCTTCGAGTATCAATAAATCACGAAATGTAGCTAATTAATATTTCATTACATTACCCATTATAATAATAGCAGAAAGTTTTTTAAAAATATTTTTTAATGAAGAAAAATGAATTATTTTTGTATTAATTATATAGTGTTTACCTTCGAGGTGAAACCAGCTCTAGAATATCTGTTGAATATGGTCGTTTTGTTCTCCTGAGAGGGCCAACCTGGCCACTCTGATCCAGCATTCCATAGAAAATCAACAGAATGATTACTGAGCATTCTTGAAATTAATTGTCTTTCACTTTGTTGATCCTTGAGATCACCTATTCCTGATAAAAGCGCAACTGGACTTGAGTCCACGTTTAAGTATTGTTCCGCTGTAAAAGTCGGTTGATTGGGATCTTTAAAAAAATTGCATTAATTATTCGAAATCTAGATGAATTATTTGAAAAATTGGTTGGTTAAATTTACTATTTTAATAGAAAAGTTTAAACTGATGCATAGAGTTATAGATAAAGTATTTTTTAAACAGACATGCATGTTGCATTCATGCACAATGCAATCAATCTTAAAAGTTTTATTTTTTAATCTCTAGCCTACTGACTTTAATTTGATACATGAGAATTAAGATATCGTGTCTGTAACAAAATTCTTCTCCAGATATGTCAAGGAAAAGAAGAAGAATTTGCAACTCGCTCACGAATAGCTTTAAATTAGAGGATTATTATCACATTGCACTGCTGATTTACGTAATCTAATTTTCTATGAACCAGTTTATATTCTATTATTAGCATGTCATTCCAATATTTGGAATAACAATTAGTTAAATCGGTTTTATTTGAAAAATATTACCGTTGCTGTATTTACGATAAAATTTCTCACACCAGCCCCTTTTTAACAAGCATTCTCGAACTACACGTGCTCTTCCATATATCATGAAAGTATGATGAGCAGCTATTGCATCTTTTACCATTTGTTTGATTCTTAAAAATCTTTCTTGAAGAGTTGGTGGAATAAATGTACGTTGTTCAATTTCAGTTTTTGATTGTAATATTTCTAGAAAACAAGTGCTGTATTTCATTTGTATTCCATGAACAAATAATTAATGTTGATCAAATAAATTATTTAGCTAGAGGTTTTAATCAAGAGGTAAATAATTATCACAAACCATCTATTGGTTTTGTGATATCTTCCGCGACATTATTATTTGTCTCTATTGCCGACGTTTCTTTATTACTGGCGACCTCATTTTTGATATTTTCAACTTCCTTTTCGGTCTCTTTTTTCTCGATTGACACCAAATTTGGTAAAAATCCATCTTTTACGTTCATGTATGGCGATGTATAAGCGACTCGTTTTAAATTTATTGTGTCTTTTGATTTATGGAAAAAGTTTCATCGCCCTTCTTTCTCGAGTGGAGGACAAATTAGGACTTGTTACTTCGCCTTCGACCTAGAAAAGTTTTCAATAATTTCATGTTGTGAGATATTTATCTGCAAGAAAACCTTGAAGAATTTAGAACATTTAGAACTATAAGTCAATAATGACAGGGAAATATAAGAAAACATGAATAGAAGCGAAGGAAATTTCATTTATTATAAAGAAATGTAAAATTGGGAAATAAACGATTTTCTTTCTGGAAACAAAAAAAGATTTAACACATATTCGAGTTATGAAAGCCAAACATGCAAGAAGGGTATATAAGCAGGAAATTCGTGCTACCTGTTGAGTGGTTAGTCTTTTTTATTAAACCACTATAGATATATTATTTTGTTTTAAAGTAATAAAAATTCATGTTAAGAGTGCTTCTTAAATCCAATTAATAATCATGAGAGTGATGAGAAACATATAATAAATAAATCTCCAGCCATTGCAACTGATATTAGAATTTTGTTGATATTTATTGCATTTTATATATACTATAAAGTGCAATAAATATCAACAAAATTCTAATATCAATTGATTGACCAGTATTGTCCAGTATAATACAGAAATAATTTCACATATGAAATAATTGTATACCTTTCGGATCATTTTTCTGGTTAGTGAAGATACGGAATCAAATTAACACCAAAATAACACTATCAATGAAAAATTGAGTTAAAAATTATATTCAAACATTTTATTATGTAATTCATATACATTTTAAATAAATATTTGCATCTTGTTCATGTTTTTCTAAATAAATTCTTTTGAAAATATCACAAATAAACTTTAACGGTATATAAAAAGGTTTATTTTATATTTCCTTGAATTGAAAAGATTTCCTATTTATTTCATTGTATTTTTCAGTGAATTTTTTCGTGATTTTTTAAAGTAATTTAAAATTAGCAAACCGCACAGAGTAAATGGATGTCTTAGCGTATTTGCGTGTGGTGAAAGACTGAATAGAGATTAGGGGTGGTTTACCCTGGTGAAGGAACTTTGGGTGGTTGGGTGTATTTGGGGAGTGGGGATAAAAGCCTATATATGGAAGCAGCGTACCAGGTACCCTGATAGTCCCAGTTGCTTTACTCTAACCCACATGCCTATGAATCTAGGCAAACTAAAAAGGCCAAAGCCAGATAGAAGGGTTAATCAACTCTGCCTTCTGTTATCTGACCCACTTAACAAAATAGTTGCATTATTCAAGAGGGAAACCAGCAGTGCTCTTAATAATATCAAATTATCAATTAATCGTTTTCTTTCAATCGTAGAAGCAACATAAGTCCTAATTCGAATTAAATTATGTTAATTATTATTATTATTTTTTAATTACGAAGTGTCTACACTCGTTCCAAATTTCCGTAAAAATAAGCGAATATCTTTCAATCTGATTGGTGGGATGAATAAATATAATATTGACAATTTTCAAAAAACTATCATACATATGACACTACTAGTTTACGTAAAATTTTTTTATTTTATTAATTAAGAAGTAATTATTAAATACTTTGGTAATAATAAAACATGCAATAAAAGTATACCTTGAATCTGATAGTTGGATGATATTTACGATTTTTTTTTTAGGTAAATTGTTATAAATGTGATATTAGAAAATTTCCAATGTCTCTCTTCTTTTCGAAAATATTAATTATAAATTTTTTTTTATCAAAAAAATAATTTTGTAGAGATTCGAAATAAATAAACATGTCCCTATCAGATCTTTTGACATGTGAAATATTACGTATTGAAGTTAGTCTATTAAAAGCAAATGCACGAGTTTGTTCATTTATTATAACTCATAATATCAATGCAAACAATGTTGATGCTGATATAAATATACATATACCTACTTATAAACTTATATAGTATGTATAATGTGTCTGGAAAGCAATTTTTTAAATAAATATTTTTATTTTAGAATATAGTAGATTATAACTGATTCTAATACTAATTAATTCTATAATCTAATACCTTCTCACAATAAGGATTTAAAAATTAAAAATTATTCCACTGGCAAAAGAAAAGAATACTTTCTTCATGCAAGTGTGTATGACGGGTTGCATCTTAAGCTAAGTTTAACTCGAATGTAATTTTATATTTACAAGAAACGTTTAATCTCTATTAATTTAATTTTTAATTATTCAATACTACTATTTTTCACTTAAATAAATTTAATAAGTATTAATAATTTTTTTAAAGGAGTAAAAAAACTCGAGTAGTATCGAGGAAGCTAATAGAGTTAGAGTTCTTAGTGAGTAATATTACTGAGGTAATATTCCCGTCCTCGGTAACATTACCGAGAAGGTAACGTTAAAATAAATTACCTTACAATTTTCGAGAATTTATGAAAATACTGCCATTGGTCAAAATTTGGCGCGCGATTCAAATTTCAGCCAACGGTAGAATTTCTCCAACAGAAAGTCAGTGAGCAGTCTCAGGACCGTCGATAATCCATGACCGTAGCCAAGGGGGGCACCATGGGTTGATTGTTCCCCCTCTAAATGAAAAATAAAAAATATTTCTGTAGTATGTACACTGTAAGAAATATTATCGTAATTTTCCTTCCTTCCTTCTCTTTCTATCATGTGAGTTAGAGGACGAGGTGCGATTTTTTACCTAGATAATGTTAAAAAATGTTAATTCTCATAAATTCTCGTTAATTCTCTTAAATTACGTAAGTTACAGTAACGTTCTTTGTTACCTTCCCAAATTTTAAATTACCGAGAATTTTCGAACTCAAATAGAGTACAACGTAATTCAAAAAAATTAGTGGAATCATTCATTGATTCAAAGTTGTACAAAATGGCTCTCATCGTGCGGAAGGTGGCCTTACTGTTATTTTCAGAACAATGTATGAAACAGTATTTTCAAGAATATGATTTTTTACACGGTGAGTAAAAGTCGCTTTTTTATTAATGCTAAAGTTTAAAGAGAAAAATATTTGGTGTATTTAGTTTGTATCTCTAACTAAATCGGAATGCTATGTATTCGACACCTTTGATATTTCACAAAAGCCACATAGGCAAGGTTATATGGCGCGTAATTCAAACTTTATTTATTTCTTTAATTTCGATAGTATAGAATTTAATTCAGGTTTTGTGTTAAATATCTACTACATACTTAAATTTACATTATTATTATTATTATATAAACACATGTTGTCTTTGATTGCAATTATTGTAATTTAGCGCTGTCAGTAACATTCCTTTTATTGAATGATAACATTTAAAACAAATAATCTAATCTTTTTCACATATTCCAGCGGAGTGTTTTAAAGCAACACTTAGCAAGGGCATAGGTATAGCAATCATTTTAGGATCGTTACTTGGTAAGTATTATGTTATAAACAGCACATCGTTATACTTGCTCCAATTTATTCAAATTCAGTTTCTAAAGATATGATTTTTCAACTTTTCAGTGAAGGTACCACAAATTATTAAAATACTGAACAATAAAAGTGCCGAAGGAATCAATGTCGTCAGTGTTATGCTGGATTTATTTGGTGTTACCGCAATGGTATCTTATAGTTTTGCTAGTAAATTTCCATTTAGGTGAGCAACCATTTTATCTAAATGATAAATAATATATTTGATTAAATTTTTTAAATACAATTGGTAGAATAGAGCTAAAAATTGTAATCTTATTCTTAATTAGAAGTATTTTCGTATAAATTAGTCTAGTAGATATAAATATTTACTGATTGCTTGTACTAATTAGTGTCGATTGTTTCTAGTGCCTGGGGCGACGGAGTATTTTTAGGACTACAAACTCTAACAATAATGATGTTGGTAATGCATTATGGTGGTCAAACTGCAAAAGCATCTGCATTTCTCGCAGCTTACATAGGAGTAATTATTGCTGTTCTTAGCAATTCTATTCCTTTAAACATTCTCTGGATTGGACAGGCAATGGTTATTCCAAATGTTCTTACAAGTAGGGTAAGATTTTAAAATAAAATCGCAATTGATTTGCAAAAGAGAACTTAATCAATATATATATATGATAACAATTTTATTTTTCGTATTAGCTGATGCAAGCCTACACAAATTACTCGAATGGAAATACAGGTCAACTCTCTGCAGTAACAGGTTTCATGTTATTCTTTGGTTCCTTAGCAAGAATTTTCACATCTATACAAGAAACTGGAGATAAGACCATGATAGCAATGTTTGTTTGTTCTACCTCAGCAAACGCTCTTATCGCTTCACAAATAATGTACTACTGGAATGTTAAACCAAAAAAATCAGTCAAATCAGGAAAGAAGAAAGACTAATATTTGATGAAACGTACATTTCACATCACATTTATATCAATTTCACTTTAACGTGACTTTTTTATTTTCACTAAAATGCATTTCGCTGTTTTTTATAGAAACTTTTTCATTGTTCATGATTTTAAGTGGATAAGGATTAAATGCATGTAAATAGTAATCAATAGTTTGACTTTGAATCCGAACGAAATAGAGAAGTTTAAGAAAGGTTTCATATTCTAAATAACATTGTAGATACTTTTTTACTTTACAAATAATTAGTCAAGCGAGATTTATCTATAATATATGTAGATCTGGAGTAAAATGATGTAATGGTTATATCCGAAAAATCCGAGGTTACCTAGAAGTTTTGATAATAAATGACAAGTTTGGAACAAAATTTTTATAGTGTACAATATTTTTAACTACTCACTTTCCCAAAATTTTTAAATCTGTACTCAAAAAGACAGTCTAATCTGGTCTAATCATACAGAGAAAAAGCTGAATTAGATCATTTCAAATTTTCGCGCCTTAGCAATGGCGTTTTAATTGCTTCCGTGTGCAGTGCATTTTGCGCACTCGTTCTGTTGACAAAACCGGAAATGTTCTTCATCCACCAACCGCCGTACCGCCCACTCAATTTTCTGTCTGTACTCCGTTTCCGTTTGCTCCGTGTTACTCCGTTTGACTGTACTCCGATCGGTACGATAGACCACGATAGACGTATTAAAATCGTAATTCGTAGGAGTTCACGGAATGTAGTGAAAAAGCGCAAATGTTTAATCGCAGAGGGTGATCAGTTCATCCTATTTTTTTATCTACGTTTTTAGAGCAACGGAACATAATTTTAATAGAGAGGTAAGTACCGTCTAGCATTTGTGAGATGGAGTAATCTTTGATACCTAGTGGATGACGCGAACGTGTCAGTGAAACCGGGTATGGCCGCAATGGTGGCCATTTGGAGTGATGTGGCGTCATTGCCTTCTTTATTCGTTATTTCCATCAAACGACCATTTTGTTATCGCAGAAAAATCAATAACGCGCATTGACTTCCACTGGCCGTATCGCCGTGCTTATAATGAATATTCACACACAGCACGATTGGCATTGTCATCCTTAGTCGTCCCATTTATCTACTGGATTTCTCGATCCAGATACGAAAGTTGGGATACGTACAGGCCAGTGGTTTTTTTTTACAGTTTATATTACAAGACGCGACACCAGGACTCGTAATTAACGCAAAGAAATCAATTTACATTACAAGAATTATTGATCCGTCAAGGTCTAATAATGAAAATGGATCTTGTGATTGCTTCCTCCTGGAAACGATGTGAGCACTGAGATTAGCATTTGGGAATAAATCGCTATTTATAGTGAGTTGAGGAGTATAGGAGAGTGACAAGTTGTTCGATAGCGTGTAAAAACCAAATATTTTACGTTTCGATGGGTTTGCATTTTATTTATTTTATTCACTTTATGAACCGAAAAATCTCACAGTATTACAGGTTATGTTGATCTGCCGATATGGAGTCGATGGATTCGCGTCTCGTAGCGCAAGCCTTGAACTATCATGGTCAACAGTTGCAGAAAGTTTGGGAGAGTGAGCGCAACGAAAATGAGCTTTCTATGCTTAACCTGAAAGAACCCAGTTTTGAAATTTATCAGCAGAGACAAAAAACGCTCAGGTACTTGCATTTGGAGTCGTTTCCAAAATTTTTTAAGGATTTTTACTTCGTTGGCCTTGTACAGATCATCTCCAGTAAAGTACTTTACTTCTAGGAAAAAATTCTGTCCTTGAGGCATTTGAATGTGAACTTTTTCACGTAGGTGTATCCGAATACAGATTTTGATTCTGTGAGTAAAACTGTACTGGACGATAAATTTTTACAAAGCTGCGAACACTGTTCGACAAAATTGTGGGTTGAACCTGCGCCGGAATTTTTTACTAGAACTTTTTTCATTTTTTAAATGGTTTTTTCACGCTGATTACGAATCCCAGGTCGACAAAGTCTATTGCATAGGGATTTCAGGGTGTCCAGCGGCTCCAGCGGTCAAAAAAATGGATTGCTTATGAAAAAGTTGTAGAATGTTTCTTTGAAAACTAGCAAATAGCAATGTGCATATAGTTTCAAGCCTAGGTAAGCCTAGATGGTAATAATATTAAATGAAATTAACAAAAATCGGAGAAAATCAGGCAATTATAATAATCTTATTTTCGCTCGACACCCTGCTTTCGAATTTTGTAGCGAGAAATCTGCCTTCAGTTACTATTTACTGTGAGTTGTAACATTACTTTCCACTTGGGTTTTAAATAAAGACGGTTTTCTTTCTTGACCTGCAAGTAGAGAACCCATCAAAACGAAATGTGTTTAAACATTTTCAAGTCTATTTAGATTCAGTTTGCCTGCATTTTGATAGACTTGGTTGAATGATTAAATGCTTTGATAAATTTTAAACGATATAAATTTGAATAATGATAATTTTGTGGACTTGAAGAACAACCGATTATATGTATACACATTTTTTGAGTTGCAGGTTCTGATACGACCATTTTTATCTATTTGCGCATAAACGACGCCAGGTTTTTACGTAGAGAAAAAAATATCGTGTAATGTGAAGTCGTAATCACGAATTACGAGTTTCTTATCTTGATATATGTATTGTAAAATGTTAGGTATGTGTGATATCTACCTTTTGCTTCTGCGTTTCATACAATATTTTTTTTAAATATAAATATTTGTTAAAGCTTTCGAACTATTATGTTAAATTATCGTAATTTATTATAAAATATTAATAATTATTGCTTTCATTTGAAGAACTCGAAACAAATAGTTCGATTTTTTTTCTGATCCAAGTGGAAAGTAATTTCATGCGAATGTGACGAGAATTAGTTGGAAGTATTTAAAAATAGGCACTCCTGTTCAGGAAATAAATTCAACCCTTAATTTTGTCGGACAGTGCTTTGGAATTGAATTAAATTAACGATGAAGGAAAAAGCGCATTACAGTATTTCGAAAGAGATAACAAAATCACATTAAACTCCGGAATACCTATTAGTTTGTAAATCGTGAAATTCAATTAAATTCATTCGTTTATTTTTCAAAAGAAAAAAAAACTTTTTATTTAAATTGATATTTGTTGTAGATTTGATCAGTATTTTTTTATCATAGTATTAGATAAGTTCAATAAAATTCTTATTATGTAGATAACTGCATATATATATAGATCTCTATTTAGATAAGTAATGACACGTAAACTAATGATTCATCATAATTATTTATTTAAACAACATTTTCTCATTTTTTAAGTAACAGAATGTGCTTTTCAAAGTCAGATTTTTACATTAATTAACTGGTAATAGTTTCTCGATATATAAGTTTTTCACATTTATGAAAAGTTTAAAAAGTTTTTCATATTTTTCAAATTTATGAAGAGTAGTTTATTTCAAATTTTTGCCAGAAGCTCCTTGATTACTTCTATTTAACGAATTTAATTGAAATATAATTTCGGGAAAAAATCTTTGATGCGCAATTTTTATCAGTTTTTAAAAATACTTTTATTTTATACAGCTTTAGCGACAGAGGAAAGAGGCTAAAACTTCAGCAGTTTATTGCTAAAAAGGCTGACGCTCTTTATGACAAGTCGAATTTGGAAACAACTGTTGAGCCAATCAAACAACAACTTGGTGATGAAGGTATTATATTAATATTTCATCTTAAGCAAACAGAAGATTTTGGAGTAAATACATTAATTGTTTAATGATAATTATCATTATTGGCGAAAATGACTTTTATATTTTTCAAAATACTTCATGATTTTAAACAATTTTTAATTACATACATACAAAATTTGTTGTTAAAAAAATTGAACATCGCTGGATTTTCAAATGTTATTCAACGAAGCTATCAGAAGCTATTCTGTCTGTCATTCAAGCAAAAGCGTTTAACAAAAATAGAAGTTGGAATAAAGTTAATAGGTTCAGAAATACATCTAAAATATCTCTGTATTCAATTTTTAATCTTCAGATCAATTAAATTTTCACATTTCTGAACTGCAAACCTTATTTAATTTTCAGAGTTTTATGCGACTATGCCAGGGCTCGATTCGTTCGTCACAATGGAAAAATCTCAACGCATTCGAAACTTTTTAGAGGTAATTTCAACGATAGTCTTGTCTTTCTGAGTCTACGCTACCAAAATAAAATTTTTTCTCAACGAATAAAATTGTACGTTTTCAGAGTTTGGTCGTGGGCGATGTAATTTATGCACAAGTGATGGGAAAAAGTGCTGCTGGACTCCTTCTAAAGATTCTTTGCAACTGTAGTGATTGCCCGAGAGTGGTTACAGACCTTGGTGTTAAGGTAAATTTACATTTATAGTTTTAAGTAAATTATTTTTGTTTCTGATTATTTCAAATTGTTAATTTGTTTCTTTGGTTACACTTGATAGGCCTTGATATTGAACACGGCGACAGTGCCGGCTGTGGACAAGAAGGGTGTGACTCGAGGGTACATGGCCAATGATCTGGTGTGCGTCTGTGTGAGTGAAGTAAACGTTGAGGCGGAACGAGTAGTCGCCGTCATGAACGTAACCCCTCGCGACGGCCAGGCTCCGCACCCACCTATGGGTCTTATCCATACCGACGACCTTCCCGATGCTTACAAGTGAGTAATTAACTAGTCTTGAACTTATATCACTATTAGAATAAAATTCTAGCTAAAATTTCAGCTCGCTCGAAGCACGTAGTGAAAAATCACGATTGTTTGAAGCCATTTACACTTTGTTACAACTTAGTCGTTTACACGATAAAGGCACCTGAAAGTATATCCAAATTTATTGCTACACACACATACAAACATTGGAAAAATGAAAGAACGGCTTGTACAGATGTGTATTGTGTATGCTGTTTAAGGAAATTTTCAAGGTTTTTGTGTGTTGATCTGTAACTCTATGCATCTTAGATAAACGGAAGGTAAAACTCCAGAAGGCTCGCTTCGAGTGAACTTGACTTTAAATTTCATTTCTGTTAAGCTTTAATATACATTTCATTCTTCCTCTGTGGCCATTGAATTAGGAAATAACCGAGATTTTGTGTTAATAATTAATTAGTTAATTAAAATAATAAATAATAAGAGGCTTTTTTCAAAATTTGTCAAAGCCATCCCGTTTACAATGATGTTGATTTTACTGAAGAAGGGAGCGTTTTGTAGTTTTTTTTTCCAACTTTGAGTATAGCTTGGGATTATTTGGATGTAGATGGATTGTGAAATTGTCTGAGGGGTTGTAAAAATCAATGGGTTCTTAAAAATAAAATAAATGAAATGTAGGGAACGAGGTGTAATGATCACGATGGATACTAACAATATAAAACAAAATCGGATTTGATTCCTCTGACACGTTTTTATGAATTTAGGTGCCAGAGACTCTCTCTAACATTAAAGTTGATAGTCGGTATGGCGATGATTTTATAATATGAATTACAAGCGATTCGAATCGTGACCATTGGTTGGCGTGACTGTATTATGCTCACTTTATATCCACGTTTGTGATATGATATCAAAGTACAAGCTATGGCACGAAATGAGATCAATGTCTTTTGAGGTTGATTTTCCAGTTTTGAGAGGAGTCGTGGCCTTTCAGTACGTGCACTAGACGGTAGGTATAGCAATAACTTGAGTTGTTTGGTCTCTTCATTTGCAATTAAATTAAACGTAAAAAAAAATAAATAAAGAATATAAAAAGAAAAATATCAAAAAAGAAGCAGAAAATAATTTTTTCAATAAAGATTTGTTTTGTATTGAAGACAAGAATAATCTTAGAGACCAGGCAACGGGAATTGTAACTCCTCGACTGATCACTTAAACCTCGAGGGAGTTGCGACTTACATAATAATTAATGAATCGTTTAAACTTACAGCTTATATTGTCAGATAAAAATGATGTCGTTCACTTGACACCACAAAGCGCAAAACAGGCGAGTGAACTGCTACTACATCTAAAAACTTTTTTTGGTCGACTTGGAAGATATATATATACTCAGGCGTGGCTCAAATCTATCCTAGGGCTATGCAATTTATTTTATCGCACCAAATACTTAAAAACACCATCTGATGATAGGCTGTGTGCTTTTGTGTTGAGAAAACCTATGATAAATATGATACAAAATCTAACTAAAAAATGTATACGCGTCTTAGCGGTTTTTGCGAAAGGTGAGAGATGAGTTTACCTAATACTGAGGTTGTGTATAACCAAATTTTGTACGCTAAAAAATCTTCCGGTAATAAATGAGACACCGAACCTTCTCCATGGCGCCCGCATCTGTTGAACCGAACTGCTTGCTAAGAGTAGAAACACAGATTCGGATAAACTCTAATATCGTTTTTTATTTTGACTGTAAAGTTTGATTTATAAATTTCGCTTGTAACACTTTTCGATATTAGAGATTTATCTGACTAATTCATGGAGGCCGAAGAGAAGAAATGAGGAGAAAAACGTCACATGATCGCACGAATGTTTGGCTGTGTGTAAAATGGAATTTCGACAAAGGATTTTTGAAAAGTATATTACACAAGGATCAAAGAAGGAGATTCTGGCTGTATAGCACTGCAAAGATTTATGAAAAACCTCAAATGCTTTATGTTTAAAATTATTCGGTCGTCATGGTTATCGAATCTTGAGTTAACTCTTAGCTAAGTAGCTTCGGTTTGTTTTTTGAAGAATAATCAAGTAAATTCAAGGAAATAACACCTATTTTGTTTTGTGATCTAGGAAAGCAATGGACAACAAAGGACAGAGTTTTGAATCTATCATGGAGAATAGCACTGGATTCAACAATCCCAACAACATTAAATACCTTTGCGATTTGATGTCACTGGGTCAAGAAAATTATTCCAATATGGTTGGTCTTAGGTAAAATATTTAAACTTTTATATTATAATATATAACTCGTTCGTCTCAATTGTAAAGAGTTTTCTTTTGAAAGACTCTATAATGAAAACGATAACTAATAACACCAAATTAATTTTATAGAGAAAAATTTCCACCAAATGAATATGGTTCAGAATTGCGACAAGCTCAAGCCAGTAAATGGGCATTCCGCAGTGTAGCGGAAGGAATAGATCATTTCAAAGCAGGAAGACATGCAGAAGCATTCCAGTGTCTCAATAAAGCACTGGTGGTTGATCCTCGGAACGTCGAGGGATTAGTAGCTCGTGGCGCTTTGTAAGAATTAAATCATTTTTTTTTTAAATTTATTAAATCGATTCACTATAATCTCTTCAATATTTAACTTCTAAATTTTAATTTTCCACAGATACGCAAATAGTGGTAGTTTCAAGAAAGCCATCGAAGACTTTGAAACGGCCCTGAAATTGAATCAAACTCACGCGAATGCTCGTAAATACATGGCAGAAACACTCGTGGCTTTAGGACGAAGTTATGAGGATGAGAAAAAATTCGACGAAGCTCAAACAGCTTATGAGAATTGTTTGGCCATCGCTCCGTATCACGAGGAGGCGAGAAATTCTATCGAATACATAAAGAAAAGAACACTTGGCTCAGGTGCCTTAAATCCTCTTGAGACATTCAAGACCTTTGAAGCTGAGAATGAGAACAATGAAAGTAAAAAGGATAAGAAAAAACGCAAAAAGGAAAGAAAATCGAGGTCAAAAAAAAGGCAAAGATGGAGTTCGAGTTCAAGTTCTTCGTCCAGTGGATCCTCGAGTTCGTCAAGTTCAGATTCAAGCAGTTCATCTTCTTCTGGAAGTTCTCGATCAGCATCTCGATCACCTTCTCGAAAGAAAAAGCATAAGAAAGATCGAGGTTCTTTGTCACCACTGAGTAAGAGAATGGCTCAATATAATAATCCTCCAGCAGCAAGCAGCTCATTGCATGATTTGATGGTTCCAGTGGCTTCTGGATCAAGAGCTGGAATAGATGCTTATGAGATGCAAGTCCGAAAATTCTTGGATCAGACAAAGGATGACTCTGATTATGAAGAAAAAGTAAGTATACATGTAAAGACAAAAAGAAAAATCACACGGATTCGTTTACAAGGCATTGTTTTACAATCTCACTTTTGGAATGAAATAGACTCAAGGTTTAGGGAGGTTTATTCCTGAATAACATCATCTATATTTTTTCTTGTAGGTGAGGAAGTTCTTGGAAGAAACCGCAAGATGGAAGAGAGAAAGAGAGAAGAAACATTCAGAGAATGACAAGTCCAAGAAAAAGAAAAAGAAGGAAAAGAAAACTAAAGACAAAGATAAAGAAGATAAAAAGAGTCGCAAGAAGAAGAAGAAAGAGGAGCGCAAAAAGCGTAAAAGTAGTAAAGACAAGATGGAGAGAGACCTGGAAGTTTTGAAAAAGTCTTCCTTGCCGGATTTGGAACAACTTGAGTCCAAGCTCAGCGCTTACTATGCAAAGGTTGAAAAAGAAACGGCTGTTCTAAAAAGGTTAGTAATTTTTCATTTTAGCTGTTGTTTTTGTCTGTTTTCAGCATTTCGTAATCCTGGGTTATTATATGAACCACTTTGGTTGAACTTATGTGAAAGTAATTCATTTTAAAATCAAATATAATAATTTCAAATTTATTTTACATTTAATAGGTATGTAGCACAAGTTAATAAAATGACTTCTCCTCTTAGTAACGCGGAAAAGCTTGCTGAAAGTTCTCGCCGAGAAGAAGAGTTCCGCAGAGAACGTGAAAGAGAAGAATTAGTCAAAGCTTACCATGAAAGAGAACCAAGAATGCCTTTGACTTCTCAACAACGGAAAGGTAATTAAAAAGTTATTTATTTATTTATTTATTAAATTGAGCAAATTTACTTAATATTGGTATTATTTACAGAAATTCAACGAAAACCACTCACAGATATTTTCGAACAAGAGTCGCACTTAATTCATCCCGAGCCAAAGATGCCTTCTCTAGACACCGCAGCTTTAAACGCAAAATGGAAAGCTGCTCAAGCTGCAAGGTAGTACTTACTTTACTCACAAAAATCATTTTAAAATTCCAATTTTTTCATTTTTAAATAAACATTTTGGACTTATTAGTTCTCTAAATTTAGTTGGAAGTTCAACTTAAAACCTTTTTTGTTTGCGTATTTCAGGCAAAAGGATGTCCACTCGTCAAAGTGGCAGGATTTATCAGATAAGAAAATGCGAGTTGACAGCGACGAGGACGTCGATAATGAGGTGGAAGAAAAGTTGCAACGGACGGCTCTAGAAAAGACCTTGAACATACGAAAACAGATGCAGCGTGAGTTGGCTGAGAAAAGAGCCGCTCAACCGCCATCACCACTTCCACCAATGCCGAAAGAATCACCGCTTAAACAGACACCTGTAAAGTATCTTACACAACAGCCTCAAAATAAATTCCAATCAGGTACTTTACAAGGTAATCTAAACAAATCAGGAAATAATCTCGGTGGCAAATTCCAACCTATTGGACAAAGCAGTAATAGCAGTCATCCGCCAGAACCACCAGGTAGACCGCCTATGAATAAGGCACACAGTCTATCGAAAGGTCCCAGAACTGATTCTGAAAGTGAATCGGAGCGAAGAACATCTTCAAGAAAGCGAGAGTCGAGCGGAAGACCGATGCCGAGGAGAATGAGCAGAGAACGACCACCCAAGCGATCCAGAAGTCGTTCTCGAAGTGGGTCAAGTTCCGGATCCTCAAGGTCACGTTCAGGCAGACGTTCCAGGTCTAGGTCTTACTCAAACAGGTCAAGAAGGTCAGGAAAGTCTGGAAGCTACGAGCGAAAGTACAGTCGCTCGCCTTCTGGCACATATAGTCGATCTCGCTCAAGGTCACGCTCCAGGTCGTACTCGAGGAGTCGCAGTCGTAGCAGGTCTGGTGAAAGGAGGTACTACAGGAATAGACAATTTCGACCTTACAACAACAATCGTGGTACTTACTACAAGCCACGATTCCAAGCTTATAACAATCAAAATCACCGGGGAGGTCAAAACTTCCAGAACAGAAATCGATTCTATAACAATCAGCAGAATAATCGATACAATAACCGCAGAGGGGGTTTCCAACATAGATACAATAATTATAACAACCAGAATAATCGTGGTCGAGGCCAGAATCGAGGTGGTCGATTCTTCCACAATAATAGACAAGGAGGATTCCGCGATTTTAGAGATAACAGACGAGACTTCCGAGATCGACGTGCCTCCTCGAGAGATAGATACAGTGACAGGAGTTTGTCACCTGATCCAATGAGGAAGGTCGATGAAGCGAAGGAGAAGATTAATAAGATCTTGGAGAGTGGTGATGATACTTCAAATAGACAGTCTTCAACTGGACCTCCACCACTACCACCGAATAAAAGACAGGAAGGACCTCTCAGCGAAGGCGAAGAACGGGACGATGATGACTACGAGAGGTGGGGCGTGGGCGAGGGGGGCGACGCTGCGAACAAGGTTGGTTAGGTCTCTACTTTCGCAAAAAAGAACTGCCGCGAACATCTTGATGATGATCAAAGTGTAGTGACAAGATGATGAGGATACGATGAGCCACTCGCGCAAGAGATCATTGTGAAGGAACCAACTACTAACTCTCGTTTGTTGCCAGAGCGAGGAGGCGGCTGTACCTGGAGACGATAACTTGGACGGCAAGGAAACTTTCATTGAGCGCATGAAGCAGCGAAGCAAGAATGTTTTAATTCAGAGAGCCATCGCAGCTAAGATTTGGTAGAGACGCTGATGACGCTTCCGCGCTTTTCTCGTCCCGTCTGTGATATAGTATCGCTTTCATCTGCGCTGCGGGCCATTTTTGCATGGAAGTACGAGAGCGACGCTGCCTTTTGGTACGTTTTTCTGAGTTCTCAGTTTGTTAAAAGGGCCGATCTTTCAATCTGTGTATTTTTGCACTTGATACGGCTCTTAATTAATTATTGAAGATTCACGATCGTTTTTCGAGTTCTTTACACTTTTTAAGTTTATTATTATCGAATTTTCTGTCGTTGAATTCATTATTTACTTAGCATACACATTTGTATGATGTATCATGTATTATAGTAAAATTTTATATATAGCAGGCAAGATCTTCTGGGCAACGTAATCTACATTGCTACTAAAAGAGGCTTGTGATGATTATTTTTTATTACTATTGATTTATGTTGGCGATAATTTCCGAATCGAGTTTTTTAAAATAGATATTTCATAATTTTGGCTCGCAGTTCTCTTCGCGCGTGGCTTATCGCATTTATCCTCCTGGTGAAAATTTTTAAGAATCCTGAATAAACTCATCAAGTTTCTTCCTGGCAATTACAATAAATTTGAAAGATTTCTTTCGACAGGTGTGTGTATAATAAAGTTTTACAGGTCAGGCGACGCTTACCTATAATGTTCTTTAATGAATTCTTCGAATTTGGTATCATTTATTTGAAAATCTAGGAATCAAGATTTGTCAGATTATAATAATACCATTAATTATGAATACATATTTTATAATGTACCGTTTATCAGTCAACAATCAACTTGTATTTTGATGTATGTAAACAAATAATGTATAATTAAAAGTATCGAAAATATAAGCACAAAAATAAGTAAATATGCAGTGTTTGTTTCATAGTAAAATAATCGCAGATATTAATAATTAGCTCCTTATACTTTATAAATAATAAAAGATCGTTGAGAGTTTTTATTTAAGAATTTGTGCATGAAGTTTTTTAATTGTTAAAAGTACTTTTAAGTTCAGACATTAAATTAATTAAAAGCTGACCAGTGGTTCTTTGCTGAAAATTTCTATTTTGATAATATTTACTCTATTTTGATAATATTTATAAACCTTTTTTAGTTTCAAGTTTTCTTATCTTTTGAAATATGTTTTAGTGCCAATTTTTAAACTACACTAAGTGGCGGAAGTTTGTTTTTGTGGGAAAAAAATTTCACTTCAACAAAGATAATATCACTAATATAATATAATAATATCACTAATATCTTTGGTTTAATATTGGTCACATCATTCATTGTGGTAAAATTACGATAATATTTTTTACAGTGTACTTACTACAGAAATATTGTTTATTTTTCATTTAGAGGGGGAACAATCCCCCTTGGTGCCCCCCCTGGCTACGGTCATGGATTATCGACGGCCCTGAGACTGCTCACTGACTCTGTTGGCGAAATTCTGCCGTTGGCTGAAATTTGAATCACGCGCCAAATTTTGACCAATGACAGTATTTCTCTAGCCGATTGCCAATGTGTGTTGCAATTAGTCAAAATTAGGCACGCGATTCAAATTTCAGCCAACGGCAGAATTTCTCCAACGGAAAGTCAGTGAGCAGTCTCAGGGCCGTCCATAATCCATGACCGTAGTCAGGGGGGGCACCAAGGGCATGATTTTTCCCCCCTAGAAATGAAAAATAAGAAATGATAAAAATTAAAAAAAATAAATTCTCATAAATTCTTGAAAATTGTAAGGTAATTTATTTTAACGTTATCTTCTCGGTAACGTTACCGAGAACGGGAATATTATCTCGGCAATATTACTCACTAAGAACTCTATCCATGTGGAAATTGTTCACACGTGTTCTGGAACGAACTGCGCAGACGTCGTATAACCCAAATTATTGGTTCTGGCAGTCGGTTCTAGGAGAAATTTTGTCTTTTTCGTAGAGTTAACTTTAAGGAACCAATAGTATTACGTTTCGCCAGTGACATCCGAAATTTGCGTTGAGAGCATTGCCGGAAATGTGGAATCCGTTCGTCAATTATTCGATTGTCATTTATCTTCATTCTTTATTGTTACTTCCTCTATGATCAGCATCAGCGTATCAGCGTTAAGCCGTTAACAGCTATCAGTATCAGCTATATGGTTGTTATATTTCATCATGTTATAAAAAACGACATGCAATAGCAAAAATTGTTTAAATAAGTATTTGACTACCCAGTGTATCCATTAAGAGCAATTAATTCATCTTCTATTTAATATCTACGATTTTAGAACAACTGAATGAAATACAAGGTAAGTTCTTTTTAATTTTTATAAAATGATAATTTTTGTGTTTTAACATCTTGCGTATTATTTGCGGGATTTCTTGATCCAGGAAGCAATGAGGATTCGTAATTAATGCAAAGAAATCAATTAATTTTACAACAACTATTGATCAGTCAAGGTCTAATGACAAAAATGGACTTTGGAATATATTTTCCGGAAAACGATGGATTTGCACTGAAATTAACATTTGGGAAATAATACGCTATTAATAGTGAGTTGAGAAGCATAGGAGAGTGAAAAATAGCTCAATAGTGTTTTTGAAGCAAATAATTTACGTTTGAATGGGTTTGCATCTTATCTTTTCTTCATTTTTTGAACCGAAGAATCTTATAGTATTGCAGGTTAGGTTAACCTGCCGGAATGGAGTCAATGGATTCAGTTCTCATAGCTCAAGCCCTGAATTACCATGGTCAGCAGTTACAGAAAGTTTGGGAGAGTGATCGCAATGAAAATGAGCTTGCAAAGCTTAATCTCGAAGACCCAAGCTTTGAAATATTCCAACAGAGACAAAAGACGCTCAGGTACATACATTTAAATTTGTTTTTCAAGATGCTAAAAATTTGTAGTGGATTTGTGAGATGTGTGATTTTCCCTAGGAATCATTGGTATTTTATGTCCAATTATTCTTAGTGTAAAATTGCGGTGATTTATAAAGGAAAGTAGTTACAGGCGAAATGTAAATTTACATACAATTTTTTATATTGTAGATAAATGATATGAGACAGTTTTCTATTGTAAAATTATGTCCTGCAAAGTGAAGTATGACAATAAACAGTAAATTAAAAACGTTTGAATTTGGAAAGAATATAAGAGCTTTAATGTGTTTGAATTTTGGTGGAAGTTACATATTTGTTTCATTCATTAATAGAATTAAAATTTGTCATCTTAGAAATTCTTGGAAGAGGGGAAAATCATTTATGAATGTTGATTTTTTTAAGGAATGCGATTAAGATGTTTATTTTTTTGCAGCTTGGCTGACCTAGGAAAGAGGTTGAGGCTTTATCAATTTATCGTAAAAAAGGCCGACGTTCTATATGACAAAGCGAATTTGAAAACCACTATTAAGACCATCATACCACAAATTAATGGCCGAGGTATGTATTATTCAATTAATTTAAATTTGAATATTTTACTAGTATATAGATATAAAAGAAAATTTAGTTACACCTTAAATTCATAAAGAAGGGTTCCATTTTTTCATTAAGGGCGTTGGACCCAAGTATTAAGCTCAAAATTCTATTCTCCAGTTACTCAACGAAAATTGTAGATAAATATTTTTTCGCTTTGTAGCGCTAATCATTTTTCAAATATAAGACTGCATACAGAGCAAAAAAATATTTAATTTCAATAATTTTTATACATAAAACGAAGAATTCAAAATTTAACTTCAAAATTGAATATTTCCTTTTTATTTAAAAAATATTTGAATTAGATATTTTCTTGCTCTGTACGCATAATTCTAGTTAAAAATTGATTAATTCTATAGAGGGAAAAAATTCAAAATTTAATATTTGTTGAGTAAAATGAAGAAATCAAATATTTAGATTAAAACTTGGCTCCAACACCCTTAGGTCAAGTCACGTGTTGTTGCTATGGCAATAATAAATTTTAATTAAAATGTTTTTGAGAAGTTATTTATCAATGTTTAAAAATGCGCAAGGCGAAGAAGTATTTTCTCTCAGTCCTGCGCAACCGGTGTTAACAAGCTCTGCTGTTACCTCCGCCATACGCCATTTTGCTCAATTTTAATGTTATTCAATATGGCGGAGACAGTAGGATAAGAGTCGTTTAACGTTGAACTACGCATTGTGCACGACGTCTAATTTCCTTCCACCATGGTAATAAAATACGCTTAAAGTTTATTCAATAACAGTTTGATCATTTTCTTCAAATTTTTGAGTATTTGTGTGGATATATGCCCCTATGCATAACTCCATATTCTAAAAGTAGGCCCTTTTAATACGAATGTGCTCACTGCTCACATTGTTTATTAAAATAAAGAACTGATTTTAATCGATTTTTTTAATCTTCACTATTACTGATAACTAAATTTTCTTATCTTTAAAGCTCAAAATGCGTTTCATTTTTAGAATTGTACGCGAGTATGCCGGGACTTGATTCGTTCGTCCCAATGGATAAATCTCAACGCATTCGAAACTTTTTAGAGGTAAATATCAAGATATTCTCTTCTTCTGGACAAAGTGTTGTAATGAAAGTTGATCTGTTTTGCAAATAAAATAATTCTTTTTACTTTCAGAGTTTGAATATTGGAGACGTGATTTTCGCACAAGTGAAGGGAAAGAGTGCTGCTGGACTTCTTCTGAAGATTCTTTGCAACTGTAGTGATTATCCTAGAGTTGTTTCCGATATTGGCATTAAGGTAAACTTATTTTCTTAAAAAAGAATTGTGTCTAATTGTTCTTGATTTTTAAAATGATAATATTTCGTCCTTTTACACTTGACAGGCTTTGATATTGAACACGGCATCAGTACCGGCAGTAGACAAGAAGGGTGTGACTCGAGAGTACGTGGTTAATGATTTGGTGTGTGTCTGCGTGACAGAAGTAACTGTAGAGGCTGAACGCGTAGTCACGGCCATGAACGTAACCCCTCGTGAAGGTCAAGCTCCACATCCGCGTCTGGGTCTTGTGGATAGCGAAGAACTTCCTAGCGCTTACAAGTGAGTACCTGACTATCCTTAAATTTACACCCATTTTAGAAACAAAGTTCCAACTAAAATTTCAGCTCACTTAAGAGTTTTGGATCAAAGTTCTAATCTAATTAGAATTTGACTGTTGTTTATAATGCTCCCTACAAACTTTATTGTGCAGCTTGGAGATCATTTAAGTATTACGTAAGATTTGTATCTAAAGATTGGTATACTCCTGTCTTGGGATGATTTAGAAATAGAAGAATTGTTACATTCTTTGAAGTGTTGTGAAAAACAATAAAAGAAAGCGAGCGTTAGCATGACGACCTCTGACACATTTTTATGAATTCAGGTGCCAGATAATCTCTAAGATAAAAGTTGATACTCGAAATGACGATGAGTTTAAAAAATGAATTATAAACGATTTGAATCGTGACCATTGAATTGAGATTGATTGGTGAGGATATATTTTGCTCAGTTGTATTTACATTTGCGTTAAAATTATATCAAAGTACTGGCGAAATGAAACCAATGAGCATTGACCAGACGAAATGAGAACTCGCGTTTATGTCACTAGACGGTAGGTAAAGCAATAAATTCAGTTGTTTGGTCTTATAATGTATAACTTAAATGTAATAAAATCGTAAAATGAAGAAAGTACGCATGTTGTTTCAAGTCTTTTATAGAGACCACGCAACGAGAATTTGTTACTGCTTGACATATACCACTTAAACCTCGGCGGAGTTGCGCTTTGCATTATCATTAATTAATCGTTTAAACTTACAGCTGATATTGTCAGATAAAAATGGTGTTTGTTTGACACCGCAAAGAGCAAAACAAGCGAACGAATTGCTACATCTAAACAAATTTTTTGATCAATTTGGATGATAAATATATTTCAGACATGGCTCAAATCTGTTCTAGGGCTATGAAATTTATTTTATCGTACTCAATACTTAAAAAGACCATCTGATGATAGGTTGTGCGCTTTTGTCTTGAGAAAATTGAGAAAAGATATGATAATTATGATACTAAAAATGAATCTAAAAAAATATATGCGCTTTGCGGTTTATGCGAAAGGTGAGAGATATGTTTACCTAATACTCGAATCGAGCTGCTTGCTAAGGGTATAAAGTCTATAAACACAGATATAAATAGACTCCACTACCGGATTTTAGTTTGAAGATTTGGAGTAAATCTCCTGGAAGATGTTTCAATATATGAGATACTTACATAAGTAAACAATCCATAGAGACAGAAGAGAAAAAGGAGAATAGCGACAAGCGATCGCCCAGATATTTACCAATGTGTGATTCTGAAAATGGAAATTTGAAGAAGGATCTGTGAAAAATACATTTACAAATATATTACCCTGGAATAAAAGTCTATCTGTAGAGTGCTACGGCTTTGTGTATACATTTATCGAATGAAACTCTTAGCTAAGCAGCCTCGGTCCGCTTCGTGAATCACAAGTCAATCAAGTAAATTCTAGGTTATAACTCTTGTCTCGTTTTGTGATCTAGGAAAACATTGGAAAACAGGGGCAAAAGTTTTGAATTTATCATGGAGAATAGTACTGGATTCAACAATCCCAACAACATTAAATATCTATCCGACTTGATGTCACTGGGTCAAGAGAACTATTCCAACATGTTCGGTCTCAGGTAAGATATGAAAATTTTATATGCCTTTTTGATTTATATGTTTTACAATTTTATTTCTAATTATTTATAACTTTCATACAAAATTAATTTTATAGGGGAAAATTTCCATTAGAGGAATATAGTTCAGAATTGAGACAAGCACAAGCTGGTAAATGGGCATTCCGCAGCGTTGCGGAAGGAATTGATCATTTCAAAGCAGGAAGACATGCAGAAGCCTTTCAGTGTCTTAACAAAGCCTTGGAGGTTGATTCCCAAAACATTGAGGGATTAGTAGCTCGTGGCGCATTGTAAGCATCAAAATATTCTCTTTTTTTCTAATTAAATTAATAAAAAAAAAAAACATTTACTATAAGTTGTTCATAATCTAACTCTTCTAATTTTTAATTTTTTACAGGCATGCGAACCATTGTAACTTCAAAAAAGCTGTGGCAGATTTTGAAGCAGCCTTGAAGATTAATCCAACTCATGCGAACGCTCGTAAATACATGTCTGAAACACTTGTAGCTTTAGGGCGAAGCTATGAGAATGAGAAAAAGTTTGAAGAAGCTCAAAAGGCTTACGAGGACTGTTTGGCTATCGCTCCGTATCACGAGGAGGCAAGAAACTCTATCGAGTATATAAAGAAAAGAAGGCTAGGCGTAGGGGTCGGGATTCCCGTCGATAAATTTGAGATCTTTGAAGTTAAAAATGGATCTGCAAACGATAAAACCGATAAGAAAAAAAGAAAGAAAGAACGAAAATCGAGGTCAAAAAAAAGGCAAAGATGGAGTTCGAGTTCAAGTTCGTCATCAAGTGCATCCTCAAGTTCGTCGAGTTCGGATTCGAGCAGTTCATCCTCTTCTGAAAGTTCTCGATCTGCTTCTCGATCATCTTCTCGTAAGAAGAAGAATAAGAAAGAACGAGGTTCTTTATCTCCACTTAGTAAAAGAATGAGCCAGTATAATAATCCCCCAGCTACTAGTTCATTGTCTGAAGTTTTCGCTTCAAGGTCTTCAGACTCAAAAGCTGGAGCAGAGGGTATTGAGATGCTAGTGCGCAAGCTCTTACATTCGAAGAATGAGTCCGATTATGAAGAAAAAGTAAGTTTAAGTATCAACTTAAAATAAGTTGAGAATGAGTACAAAATTCAATCAATTAAATTTATTCTTTTCTTTTACTCTTCTTTTTTAGGTGAGAATATTGCTGGAGGAAACTTCAAGATTGAAGAGAGATCGAGATGGGGAGAGGAATGGCGAGAAGTCCAAAAAAAAGAAAAAGAAGGAAAGGAAAACTAAAGATAAGGACAAGGAAGATAAAAAGAGTCGAAAAAAGAGGAAGAAGGAGGGACGCAAAAAGCGTAAGAATAGTAAAGACAAGATGAGTAAGAGTTTGGAAATTTTTAAAAATTCTCCCTCGCCGGATTTGGAACATTTGCAGTCAAAATTAAACGCTTATTACGCGAAGGTTGGAAAAGATTCAACTATTCCCAAGAGGTTAGCTATTTTTTACTGCAATTTTTGTTTAGTTAATTATAATTTCTTCCTTACATTTGAATAAAAAAAATGTGACGTTGAAGCTTAATTTAATTGTTTGTTTTATGTTTGGTAGGTATTCAGAGAACTATAGTGAGATGCCTTCCGCTCTTAGCAATGTAGAAAAGCTTATGGACAGTTCCCACAGAGAAGAGGAATCCCGCAGAGATCGCGAGAGAGAAGATCCAGCCAAGATATATCAGGAGAGAGATCCTAGAACGTCCTCTGTACATCAACGGAAAGGTAATTTTGAAATTATTTATTTTCCAGCGATTATGTTTTTTTCTTAATTTTTATCACTTCCTTAAAAAGTAAAATATAAATTTTCTACTAAACATTGATTTCCATTACAGAATTGCAACGAAAATCGTTTCCGGATATGTTTGAAGAAGAGACACAGATGATCCACACGGAGCCAAAGATGCATTCCCAAAAGCGACAAGATTTATCAGAGAAGAAAAAACGCTTCGAGAATTTGGACATGGACATCCAGTCTGAAGAAAAGCTACAACGGTTGTCATTCGATAAGTCCTTGAACATACGTAAACAGATGCAGCGTGACCTTGCAGAGAAAAGATTAATCATGCAGCAACAAAAACCGCGTTCACCATCTCCACTACTACCTAAAGAACCGCCGCCAAGGGAATCCTCCCTACACTATTACTCACCACAATCTCAAGATAAATTCAAATCTCTAGGTACACCGCAAGGTAGCCTAAACAAATTGAGCAATAATCTCGAAAACAAATTTCAACCGATTGGACAGAGCAGTAGTTATCCACCGGAACCACAACCTAAATCACCTCCAATTAAAAGGCAAAGACTTTCTGATTCGGGTAGTGATGTGGAGCGAAGAGGATCTTCTAAGAAGAGGGGCTCGACTGGTAGACTTATGGCAAGTAGAATGAGCAGAGAAAGAGCACCAAAGCGATACAGAAGTCGGTCTCGAAGTGGGTCAAGCTCTAGATCATCAAGGTCACGTTCCCTCAAACGGTCCAGGTCCAGGTCAAGGTCTTACTCAAATAAGTCCAGAAGGTCTGGAAGTTATGTGCGAAAATACAGTCGCTCGCCTTCTAGATCTTACAGCAGATCTCGATCAAGGTCTCGCTCTAAATCATACTCGAGGAGTCGCAGTCGTAGCAGGTCTGGTGAACGAAGGTATTATCGAAACAGACAGACCCGACCCTACAATAACAATCGAGGCAATCGACCTTTTCAAAATAATCGTGGTTTTCACAATTATAACAACCGAGGAGGTCAAAATTTCCAAAACGGAAATAGATTTTACAACAATAATCAGAACTTCCGCTACAATAATCGAAGAGGCTTTCAGCATGGGTACAATAATTACAACAATCAAAATTATCGCGGTCGGGGTCAGAATCGTGGCGGAAGATTCTTCCATAATAACAGACAGGGATTCCGTGATTTTAGAGATAACAGAAGGGAATTCCGGGACAGACGTTCCTACTCTCGTGATAAGTACAGTGATAGGAGTTTGTCACGTAGTCCGATGAGAAAGGTGGATGAAGCTAGGGATAAGATTAATAAAATCTTGGAAAGTGGTGACGATGCTGCCAATCGTCAGATTAGTGCTCCTACACTTCCACCTAACAAGAGACCTGAAGGTCCACTAAGTGAAGGTGAAGAAAGAGATTATGAGGAATATGAACATTGGGGTGAGACCGAGGATGGGGTCTCTGCGAATAAAGTTGTTTGAATTTATTTTGAATAACAAGAGTTGTGAATTTTTATGTTAATTTTTGAAGTGAATGAGGCTACTTTTTAGAGAAACATTGATATGATTTTTTCAAAGGCCATTTAAAGCATCTGAAACTTTTTAATGGATTCTGTTTATGGCCCTTTGATTACAAAAAGAAGATAAATGTTTTACTTTTGTTCAGAAAATTGCAATAATTTTAGTATTTGACTTTCTTTTTCTTATACCAATTCATGATGAGACATTTGTGACGAAGTTTGCTCAGTAATTTACAATTATCCTATGAATTATTTTAAAATAGGTATTTATTTTCAAAAATTATTAAGTGAACATGTCTTCCCTAATTGAATTTTACAGTGAGAAGTTTCTAGAAAATACTCAAGTTATATTTTCATTCTGTTTTATTTTCTGAATCATTACAATACGAAAACTGAGTTTATTATATTTTACAGTTCGAACGACGAATACGTAAAATTTTATGTCTTCGAAATAAATGTAAAATGACTTTTAGATGATTGAAGGAAGACTCGTTGCTTCACATTAATCTCCTTTTGTGGATACACTTTTTTTACACTGTATCATCGAAGAATCCAGATTTACAGAATCCAAATGTATATTATATAGTTTAAAATACTGAAAATAAACGTAAAAAATATTAAAATGTGTAGTTTTTGAATTTAGTAGATGAAGCGCAATTATTTTATTGGTACTTGAAATACTAAAAATAGTAAAATGAAAGCAATCTAAGAATTTTTAGTTTCAAAATGTTGAGTAAATTTCATGCGTTTTATAAAGTTTTATATCTTCAAAAAATAATATGAAGTTTGATTTATAAAGCTAAATTATTCTGACGAGGTTTGAATTAATTCATCTGTAATAACAATAACTATTTTCTTTTTCTATAATATTGAGAAAATCTGAATAGAAAATAGTACCAACGTGTTCTTGAGCTTTTAACTTTTCAGTTCAATGATCAATTTGTAATGAAGGAGACCTATAATAAGATATAATTTCGTTTCTCCTCTTAATGTATTATAGCCACTTTTCAAAGTATCAGTATATAGGCAATATGCGGGAAGTCTCGACCGTTTCCTGCGTCGCTCCAGCCTGTAATTTAAAGGGTGATATCTCGTGATTGTATGATCGTAATGATGCTTTATTACAGTTCATTGAATACGTTTAATTTTCTTTGTATTTCTACAACAAAAGTTCTCTATCAAAAAGTCACTGGAACTTATAAATAATTAAAACCAAAAGTCATTCGGGTGTTTTTCTTCATTTAAATTCTGTGACAGTTAAATTGCAAATATAATTTATTATTCCTGGAATGTCCGAAAATTATACATATAGGAATATTTGCCCTCTGAGAATTCCTGAAGTCGGTACCTAATTTGGAAAACAATAGGTGTTGTTTTTTTATTCACTGAATAAATGAATTAATTACCAAGATTAATTGAATTTTGTTTAACAAAGTTTTATTTAAGATATTTTAATGAGATTTAAATATTAAATTGAAGGGACTTAAATAAATAAAAAAATTCAATAAACTTGTTAAAAGGCACCGTAATATCACATTTATTTATAACTATTTCAGTGCACAACTTATTATTTGAGAGAGCAAAAGCATCTTTTAATTCGCCTACCATACTGAATACTAATACGCATGATTGTAGATTAAATCTTTAAAATTAGTACCCTTCACAATCAAAGTTGAGTCTTGATTTCACATCAGTCACTGATTTACAATTCCTATTAGAAATTCAATGACACTAGTCTTAAAGTTAATTTTAAACTAGTTTAAAGTCTTTAAGATTCTTAATATTCTATAATCTATTTACAAATCTTCAAAATACTTATTCTGGCCCATTAGTGCTTTAAAATACAATTTATCTATTCCATCATTAAAAATAGATAATTTAAAAACAAGAGAATTTTACTTTAATCTGATTGAAATAAATAAAATAGCTTTCAGCCTTTTTCTACTTGATCGAAATTAAAAATAACTTTCTTTGGGTTTGCCAAAATTCACAATGTCGAGTAAAGTACAAAAATTCATTTCGCAGTTTGATGAACTGAGAAAATATCAGATCAATTTCTACAATTAAATTCATCCACCAGGTTTCGTATCTCGAAACCTTCTCATTTTCGCAAATCGCAAGTATTCCGGATTTTGATAAATAAAATTGGCGAGTTGCTCGGTGCCCGCATAAGTGTCCGCTTTTGTGCCTTTGCACATTGAAAATTGCACTTCGGAAAGTTCAGAATCACAATCGACTCCATGATAAACATGAATTAAATTTCGATCTGGAGCTCGAAATACTTCTAAGTCCGATTTCACGACTTTTTCGAAAAAATCGACGTCTTCTTTTCCCCATCCTTGAATTGATAAGTCAAAACCTCCAACTTTTCTGTAATCAGAAAGATCAAGCTATAATAAAATTTGTATATTTATTTCCTCTCGGCTTTATTTTACTTTGATCTTACTAAAAAATTTCAAAGTACTTAACTTAAGGTGTTAAATATATATAAAAGCCTTATACCGGTTTTTAAGGATAACATTAAATTTCAAGAAATACTACATTCTTTAATGTAATTTAATATTATGTTAGAAATTTCGAAAATTTTATAAAATTTAATTAATGTTCTTGCTTATAAATTTTAATATCATTTTATTTTATGAAATTGTCAGAAGTTTAGTTCCTTCTGATTACTATAAAATTGTTTTTCTTACTTGTAATCCGCTTTGTACAAAGTTACAATTCCAAATCCAAACTGCCTCCAATATCCACTCTCATCATTGATTATAAATCGTCCCCTATCTTTTTGGTTTCCATAAACAATTTTCGGATCATACTGACTGAAGACAATTGGAAAATATGTCCTGAGATTAAAAACAGTATTCAATCTAATTCTTATTAAGGCAGATTGAGTAAAAACGATATCCACATCTACGAAGAACATTAGATCTTCGTTTTCTAGAGTAGAAACTCCGAGATCAAGTGCTTTCGCTCTAGAAAAATTTCCCCAGTTTCGTATCACGTTGACTTCCGCACTTGGGTATTTATATTTTACATGATTGACCAGGTTTATGGTTCTATTAAAGGAATCTTCTTTCTTATGAGGAAAAAGTATCACAAGCAGTTTTGTTCTTTCTCCACTACTAATGCAGACTTCTTCATAATTCTTGAGGAATCTCTCGAAAATTTCGTACCGGCCTGATAGTGGAAGGATGAAGTGGATGATTTTACTGGGAATAGGATCAGAGGTTGCCTTTGAAGTAAACCTTAAGCCCAGGAAACCTGGAAAAATATCCGGCAGAGAATTTGAACTGCTTTTCATTTCTTTTGGCTCCACCTCTGTTCCGTCAACCACTTCTCGAATTTCTAAACCTGGAAAAGAAGGTTGGCATTTGTTTAGAAATTTAGAAGCCAAAGGAAATGAAGTTGAAATATAAAATTGTAGGACACCTCACCAGTGAAGTGTTGATGAAGATAAACGTGTCTTCTGACTGGAAGAGTAACTTTTCTTCCACGATATTTTCGATACACTAAAAGAAGATCCAAAATTGTATCTGCTCCAAAGAAATCAACTCTTCTGTAACCGTAGAGAGCAGTACGTTCTTCTACTATTCTTCCACGTTGACGGGAACAGGCATTAATTGAAGCCATGACTTCCCTGGTGATATCTTCCAATCCTTCCTTCACATCACTATGGATTCTTCTTCGAGGATTTGAATCGCCTAAACTGTACTCTGACCGCGAAAGAAAATCCCAAGGGATCACTTCATCAGTAGAGTGAGGTTTGAATGACCGCAGACCAGGAGGAACTCCTAGGAAAAAAAACATTTTCATCGTGTGGTTACAAGATGTTTGCTTAGGCCTGATGGAATCTTGTTTTTATATACATCTGGTTTATAATACTACTATATTTCCAGAAATATCTGTAAAAACTACACACATAAAATAAATTTTTCTTGATAATAAGAATTCTCGAACTTTTCCTAGCTTTTCTTGATTTTCTGGTTATATGTAGGTTTAAAAATTAATTAAAAATTAATTATTTAACTTGAAAAAGAAATGATAAACGCGAATCTTAAATTCGTAGGAATCGAGCATCTAGTCCATAATTTTAAATCTGAAATTGACTGCACTATGTATAAATTTGAAGATACAGCTTTAAAATTTTCCCCTTTAAGCTTATAAACAAAAATAAATAAACCTGAAGCAGCATTACGAAAATATAACTATAACTCCTGTGGGTGAATGCTCTCGTGGAAATCTACATAATGTAAATAATTGTACATCTTAAATTCTGCAACAAACCGGTTTTAGAACGCAGTTATGTATTCAACCATAACTAAATAATACCCAGAGGATATCAATTAGACATCAATTAGATATCAATTAGTCATGTGGCTGACATCAATATATTTCAATGCATCGTCATTGACAAAGCTTTGTCATCATCAAAATAAGTAAAAATTTGTAGGTAATAATTTAAGTTATGATTTTGCTTCCTGATAATTTGAAACGGTACAAGTCGTACGCCATCGTGTCTCGACAGCGTATTCAATTTATCCACGAGACAATCATACTTAAGTGGCTCTATTAATAAAGAGTCTGGTAAAATATATGCACTCCTGAAATCATTAGTCTAATTGAATTGCAGATGACTCTCTGGTTAAAAGTTGTATGCAAGGCTGCAGCTTAAATGGAGAACTTATTCCCAGAATTTCAGGGTGAATGCCATGAACAATTCAAATAAGCATATCAATATTTTTAATTTAAATTGAATAATTAATTAATATCTGGAATATTGATTGATCCATTAATTAATTTTTGAATTAATGAAGACTGGTAAGGTAATTTAATCACTTACCAAGTACTTTTGTGTCCCCTAAATAATCCTTGGAATAGGATTTTTGAGGAAATAAAGCTACTCCTTTGGCTAGGGTATAATTTTTTATATTGTCTATTTCTATTCCTAAACTGGAAGCCATCGAGTAGATATCTCTATGAAGGAGAATTCTCTTTTGCTGCAGATCTTGGATTTGCAGCCCCTGAAATGGAAAGAAATATAGGTTTTAGTGGAGAAAATAAATTTTTTCCTGTAGCTTTTGAAGAGAATTTTTCGATTTATAACTTTGGATTAGTATAACGACTCTTTTGTAGTATGACATAAATTTATTTTTGCAAAAGTTTTCGAGTTCTGCTATCTATTTCTGAAGCTTTGTGTACATTAGGTAATCATTACTTTCACGTAGGTTGGCTCTTCCCACTCATCATTTTTTTTTTAGCAAAAGGAAAGTTTGCAGTAATATATACTGGAGTTTATTTCATAAGTTGAAAAAAATTTAATGTTGAAATGTACTTTTTTGAGAATAATTTAAGTCTGAACTCGTTCCCAAAATAGACACAATTGGAATCTGATAATTATTCCAACTTGAAAGCCTTTTGAATTAAAAAAATAATTCAAGCTTCAGGAAACTTTAATTTACTAATAATCTGAACCAGAAATTCGCAATTCGAATGCATTAAGAAATAAACATTCTAATTCTTCGAGTATGAATATAACTATATTTAAGGGCGTTGGACCAAAGTGTTAAGCTCAAAATTCCATTCTCCATTTTACTAAACGAATATTAGAGATAAATATTTTTTCGCTATGTAGCACTAATATTTTTTCAAATATAATACTGCATACAGAGCGAAAAAATATTTAGTTTCGATACTTTTTGCATAAAACGAAGAATCCAAAATCTCACTTCAAAATTGAATATTTTCATTTTACTTAAAAAATATTTAAATTAGATATTTTCTCGCTCTGTACGCATAATTCTAGGTAAAAATTGATTAATTCTACAGAGGGAAAAAATTCCAAATTTAATATTTGTTGAGTAAAATGAAGAAATCGAATTTTTAGAGTAGAACTTGGCTTCAATACCCTTAAAATAATAACAAGAAAACTTTTGAATTGGAAAATGTAAAAATGAAAGCTATACAGCATTTTAGAGTTGTTTGTTTTTAAAAATAATAAAAATATGAAAAAATGGAGTATAAAACGAACCCTCATATAATTATGTACCCTGTACATGTGCGGCGGGCTTTTAACCGGATGTAGGGTGATAGCACGATGAACTTCCTTTCTTTTAAGTTTACCGGTAAAGGCCTGGTCCCCGCTACTGTTGTGGTAGAGAATCGACTGCATCTGCAATAGATATCATAAGTGGCATCAGTCCTATCCAAATAGAACTTCTGATCTTTATTAGACTTAAAATTTATATTCGGACTTTAAATATAATTACTAGATTTTAAGAAAGGCGAAGTCAAAGTTAAAGAGCGAACTTCCGCCTGCAAGAGACTGTGACTGATAATCATCAGAAAATCGTAGTTTCATGAGTACCTTAAGTTTGTTTTCTTCTTTTTTTTTTCATAAATGGTACTTTGCCAATTAGTTTTCAAGGATAATGTAAACGAGGTGTGACAAAATCGATATTTTTTCTTCACTTATTCTTCCAAGTGTGGGTGTTGATAGAAATATGCAAAGGTCTCAGTAAGAAATTTATTTATGGGAATTTCTCCACTAAAAAAATAGAAAAAAAATGTTTAGAACAGTTTACAAAAATTCAGATTCATCATTTACAAGTATTTGGATAATAATCAGGAAGATAATTTTAAAAAGGATATATTGAGAAAATAATTACAACTTTTGAATCCTGTTCCAATTTTTTTTGTATCTTTTCAGCTTTAAAATTTGACTTGTTGAAGTTTAAACTTTATTTATAAACCAAGAACTGGTCTTAGCGTTAAGTTATGTGAAAGTGTGATAGTTTCTGGATAGTTCAGACTTGTTGCATTGTTAAAATGCATCTACACATGAAATAACAAGAGGTAATAATCAATCTTAAATGATAAGATGAAGAACGAGACGATCTACTAGTCACTGGGTTAGCAGGGTACAGTTCGTTTGATCCTAACAACCGACATCCTCATCTGTTCATTGTACCTTCTAACATCAGTTGACACAATGATAGGTCTCTCAATATACTCATCTCATATACTTGGTGTTTTAAAAATTCATTTCAAACCAGATATTTTATCATTCTTAGCAATTTTCCCATTTTCTACAAAAGCAAATCTTTAAAAATGAAACTAAGTGCAGTTTTTCTCAGATTCTTAGGAATCAAATAATAGTAATATTAATAATAATAAAATGAAATAAAAACCTCTACGAGACTTATTTCCTTATTACTTTATGATTGGCTCATTACACGAGGATGATATATTACAGCGTTTCAAATCGTAAAATTTTTCTTGTTGAGGATGAATCTCCACTTTTTAGTTATTAGTTATTTGACTAATGTAATGTGTCGTCTTTAAAATAACGCAAAACCTGGACGACTGAGTGATTTATTGCTGAAGCACTCTGACAGAGAATTTCCGACTTTTTTTTGGCTTTTTTTTCGCATACCCTCGTTAATGGATTTTACTTCCATGTATTTATTATTCCGTTCTAACTTTTCTTTTGAAATTACGCAAGTAGTATAATATCGCTTATTCATTATTGATTTTAAATTTTCAAGAGTCAGCTTATTTTAACTCAACTTTAGTATGTGAGTTATTTTGTTCATTAGGACAGTCGCGAAACTTTGCAAAAAGAGTGTGTAACGCACAGATTTCCTAATTATGTCCTAAATTTGTTCAGAGGGCAAACGAAAGGTCAGATCTTTTATTCCTTGCACGAACCAGACAAACGATTTTTTAATTTTAGCTTCGAAGATTTAAGATCTATTATAATTTGTGATTATTTAAATCTTTAAAGGAAATTTTTAGTTCTTATTAGTACTATTGTTCATTTAATTTATATCTGTTTAAAAAGTCGATGGAAGCTAATAAAAATAAAATGTATAATACACAGTAGTCTCCCTTGTTCAAGTTTGATCCTGTAATCTATCTAATGTGCAAGGGTTTAATAAATGCCTATCTCATATCATAGTGGGTGTTCCACATGTGTGAGATCATATATGAATGACATGTCAAAGAAAGGGAAAAGAAAGTGAGACTAGGGGAACGAGAGAAAGACCAAAATAGATTCGTATTAAATGACTCGACCGTAAAAAAGTTAACGACTCGAGACTTGGAGAATTGCTTGGTAACGAAAAAAGGGAACGTCATTGATTTAACTTCATTTTATAATTTTCCATAAATACTTTTAGGAGTCATGATTAAAAGACTCGTGATTAAACTTAATTATTTTGCAATAAAGATACAGTTAAGGGCATTGGACCCAAATGTTAAGCTCAAAATTCAATTCTCCATTTTACTCAACGAAAATTATAGATAAATATTTTTTCATTCTGTAGCGCTAATTTTTTTTCAAATATAAAACTGCATACAGAGCGAAAAAATATTTAGTTTCGATACTTTTTGCATGAAACGAAAAATTAAAAATCTAACTTCAAAATGGAATATTTTCATTTCACTTAAAAAATATTTGAATTAGGTATTTTCTCGCTCTGTACGCATAATTATAGTTAAAAATTGATTAATTCCACAGAGGGAAAAAATTCAAAATTTAATATTTGTTGAGTAAAATGAAGAAATCGAATTTTTATATTAAAACTTGGCTCCAACCCCCTTAAGGCACATTTTCAGAAAAAAGTTCTTTTGACTAATGTTCGCGAAACAATGAATAAAGCTAGAGGAGTAAGAGAATAAAAATTCCCACAGGTCAATTAAGGAACAATTAATCATTGGGCTTACTTCATAACTCCAAGTGCAAGGAATCCCAGCATACTTTTTCACACACCTTCCAAGTTCAACGTCCTCATGAGTAGTGTATAAATTCTTAAGACAATTCTTAATATGTGGCACAATCCTCCTCAAAGTCTCCCTCGAAAGAATCACTCCAGGTCCTCCCATACAAAAATTCTCATCATATTCTAACGACAATAATCCAAACTCTTCTGAATTTCCTCTTCCAGCTTGACCAATATACATTGGTCTTCTAGAGTCCACAGATCTCAACAATTTTTCCAATTTATCAGTCCTTACATAGACATCATCATCCGCTCTCATGAACCATTCAAACTTCTCTCCAAAATTATTCCACATATATTGAAGCATAAGGAAAGATTTCTTTTGAGGTGGATAGCTATCGTCAACTCTAGGAAGAGATACTAGAGGCAAATCTGGACAATTTTCAGGTACGGTGGAAAATTCCGAAGCGAAAAAAGCTATTTTTCCAGGAACTTCTTTGCCCCAGGTTTCGTAAACGGCTTTAGCCCTGTTCTCCAGGTATTTTTGGGCACTCATCACTCCCACGAATACTAAATTTGATGATAAAGTGTTTACTCGTTCTTCTCTATCTTCAAAGGCATCGCTTTGTTGCTCTAGATTTGTTGCAAATGAAAAATTAAAACGGTTAATAACCGAGGGGGTGGAAATTCGATGGTTCAGGATTAAAAATCCTAGAAGAAGGCCCACAGTAAGGCCCAAAATGGCACTAGCTAACCCACGTCGTTTGCGCATCACTGGCTTAGCTGACACCTTTTCCTTGGATGCTCATTTGGGCCTCTCAAGAATCTATATTTCTTTAATGAGACCCAATTTTCTCGATTTCCGGGCCCCATGGCTTCGTTTTCTTCTTTTTAAATACAAAAGAGCCTCAGATGTTTTTAAGTATCACCCTAGAGCTGCTCTGCTTTTCATTTTATTTATGTAGTTTATCAACTTCAATTTTCCCCTTTTTTATCGATCTTATAAGTCATTCTTAACTTATCTTCTTTGGATTTCATACATGGTCTGGGAGTTCAACACGCAGTCTGAAGATAAGAATAAATATTTGGGAAAGAGTCTGTGCTTTGTTACTGAATAGGTACTTTATCAGACTAATTAGTTAACCCATATTTTTCAACTCATTCTACAGTATAAAAAAAAACCAGCCGATCGAGATTTTTTTGAAGTTTTCGGAAATTGTGACATCTCTGGTTGAATTCAAGGAACAGGTTTTCCCTCGTGGAGTAACCAGACACTTCGAGGAAGAAATATAACTTCTATCCTCCACACATACGTCTAATTTTATGGCTTTTGGCTTCCAGATGCTCTGCTACAGCCTTCGCAGAACAAAGGAGATTATTTCTCTTTACTAATAAAAGCTGGATCCACAGCATCCGCCCAAAGTTCTTTTTTCTTCTAACTTTAGTAGAGGACCTGCAAAATAAAGATTGAACTTATTAATATTTCAATTCAACTGCAAGTTGATTTATGATCAAAGTAAATGTTAAGAATAACGTTTATATCATGGAAACACTGATAAGATAAGATTGCTGAATTCTAGTTGCATGTCTATTTTTCAGTTTCGAATTGTCAGTTTAATTTTGCATCGATTTCTATAATAAATGTTTTGATTGCATATCCATTTTTTAAATGAAAAATTGTATATGATAGATTCTAGGAATGAGCAATATGAGTGAACAATACAAAATTATTTTATCGATTACAAGTTCATCCAAAGGATAATCGATGCCGTTAGGTATTATGAAACGGTTAGGTCATTCCATTTACGTTTAGCTTTAAAGAATGAGGTCGAATGCATGCTCAGCGGTGCAAATTCTTTGGACGTCAGTATTTTATTTTTAATTCTTGAGTCTTCTACATTGTTGCACTTCAGGAAAATCAATTGCTGCATTAATGCATTTCTGCTTTCTAAATAAAAATAAAAATTATCCTTCTCTTTAAACTTAGAATTTTCATTCATTGGTAATAAAAATGAAGATTTTAATTAGATTCTTCGTTTAATTAATAAATTTTAATTCACGTAGATATGATAAAATTTAGCATTAAATCCTAAATATAAATAAATATCATTTATATCTTTCAAGAATGACCATTTAAAAGCCGTTATAAAGCAATCGATGTTCATGGTAGATTAACTTTGTGGTTCTGTTACTTTCTGGGAAACTATTCAATTGCGACAGTTCACAGTTCATCGATCATTTCGTGATTACCTTTTTAAACGCTTCTGCAGTGCAACTGTTCACATAAAAAATTAAATCAAAATTATCGGGTATTATCCAACATGATCTTCTATCGCCTACAATATTTTTATTAATTATTTTTACAAAATTAAAATGCATAGTATTTTTAAAATAAATTTTAGCTGAGAAAATGTAATCTATATTTAATTTTAGCCTGATAAGGATAAGCTTTTTATGAAAGACGACTCACACGTATCTCGAAATAATAAAATCCGTAGAGCAGTTCCGTCTCCATTTGTTATCTTTTTCCTGGATTATAATTATATTAGATATTAAAGTTGCTAATGGAATTAGTAATTGAGAATGTTTCTGAATTATTCAGACTCCATTTGAATACATAATGTTAATAAATAAAAAAGAGTTCAAATATATAAATTGTAATAACATTTTTTATAATAGCAGGGATTATAGAGGTATAATTATGGCTTTGTCTAACATGAGTCGAGTTGCCTCTGAAAATTTCAATCAAGCAGATTCTCACGATTGAATCTCATAAGAGTTCCTGTGAATTTTCACCAGGAAGCTCATTAAATCTGCACTCGAACGCTTCTTAAATTGTCTTCAAGGTTTAATCGCCGTAATGGCTTACAAGAGAACATTCATCGTTCTTTTACTACGTGAAAAATGCTGATTATATATATATATTTCAGAAAAGGAACAAGTTCATATTTTCTCTAAGAAGGAATTTAAATAGCTTTTAAAATAGTTCAAATTTTAGAGAGAAATGAGGTCAGTTAATTTGTATTCAATACAAATTTTCAAAATAAGAATGCAAAGAATACTTTTTACTTCATTAAACAACTGCTTCTTCTATAATAGATAAAAGGATTACATAATTAGAAAGAATGCGTCATCGAGAATAAAATGCTTCAGTCGAAAAAGTTAGCTATTTCCTTCAGGTCTGTTAAAAAGAACAGTTTAATAATTTAATCAGTTTTAATCTAACAATTTACTCAGGATATCAAAATATGACTACTATTTAAAATAGATGTTTCTATTTAATAGTTAATAATGATTAAAAAGTAAAGTTAATATCAAAGTCTAACAAAAGCTCATGAATTTCAATTGCAAAATTGTCCTTTAGCGTAGCTTCTTCTTGCGTATTATAAGCAATTGTTTTATGGACTAGCTGCTATAAAACTAATTTAAACAAATATGTTCCTATTAAATACTTAAGAGCAACACGCGTATTTTATGTGCTATAAGAAAGAAAGCTGTATCCCTCATGTTGCAATCGCAAATCGCAATATGAGTATTATTTTTTTTTTCAATAACGAACAATGGATGACATAAAATCTAGAATTCCAAAGGCTGCTCATTTGATACTCAATAGCGACATTGAAAATCTATATTCTTTTTCCGAGAGATCTAAAGAAACTTGATTAAAATAGTATATATTTCTAAAGTCTTCACGTTATAATTAGGACTCCGTTTCAAAGAAGAGTCGTATGAGGTTTGTGAAATTATTAAAATTTTAAACTACTCATCTTAAATTAGCTCATAAAATTTTAACTAGAGAATACTATTTGATATTCAACACATTTCTATTTTTAGACTTCTTTTCAACCACTTTCATTTCCTTATTTATAAAAAAAAATTGAAGTTAGTTTTCAATTCTGCAAACTCTCTCTAAACTGCATCTTCATAAAATAGTATATGCATCTCTATAAAATTTGATTGTATTTCCCTAAAGAAAATATAAACTGTTCCAGTTAGATGGTTTATATAGACAGCTTTTATAATATCAAAAAATGCAAAATTGCACTATGATCTAGTTCTAGTTTAAAGCCTGAAACACTTACAGTTGAGTAGTCTGACGAAATCCCGGTTTCCGTCCCGTTAAAGCCTATAACTCGGATGATTCCAGTGACGTATTCGACTCACACGCAAAACTGTTGAAGAGGAAACCGGTTTCACCGAAAGTCACTACACTAGCTCAGAGACCAAAGAGATTGGCCAAGGAGGCATGTCAGTTCCTGGAAGGAGTTTGTGGCTCCAGTTTACTTCTAAAGGGAGCGTTTACCATCGCCAATTGGTTGAAACTTATATTGGTGTACACTAAACGATACAAAAAAATTAAATTAAAAAATTAGAAACTGACAGATATGCTCCCAGAAACGTGCGGTTCGTAGAAAGCCGGAGCGCAGACTGCGAGCTACTCGAGTTATCATACTCCTTACAACTGAGTGCGACTCTTCCATCCGATCCGAGCTAGAGCACTCAGATGACTTGGAAGACCAAGTGCGATGTATTCAAGGCGTAGCTTTGTTCCTGACCTTCGCCACCGCTCCCGTTTCCGCCTCACTTTTTTGTGACCCTGAACCAGGATTTGACTGGTACCTCTGCAAATATGTATCTTGGTCTGCATCCGAAGAGATGCCGCCGTAATAGAACAAGGCCTCTCTTTCACAAGATGTTTCCATTTCAATTCTATATGTTGATCGCAAATTGAGAATCTGAGCCAAAGTTAATTTTTGTGCCTTATCAGAGGAAAAGAATTTAATGAGAGATTCTTATGGGTTCATTTGTCAAATATGATACGTGATATTGATGCTTTCGACGTTTTTGATGCCGCTGCCATTGGAATTAATCTTAATAAATCTTGAAGCTCCGTTGAAATTATAGTTTCATCAGTCTGCAATAAAAGAAAGTGCATTATTTAATCAGATAACATATTATATCATTTTCTTGGATTTGTTTATCTAGAATATTTCTTTTCCATCATTAATTCGGTTCTATATTATTTTAAAAATCAATCATTAATTTTGTTCTATTTTACAATAGGCTAAAACCAACAGTAAATATCTACGGTATTGGAATCATATAGTTGGAATAAATTGCGTTGAAATAGAAAATGATACTGTCCATTTCAGTCTAATTTATCCGTTTGTTATTTTTGTTCCATTCAACTATATAAGAAGACAGAATCTTCTTTCCAAGATGGAATATTATAGAATAGAATTCAACTTTTTTTCATCTCATCTGTTGTATTTCATTCATCGTAGTTGTCTATTATTTAGTTTTTTTTTGCATCGATGCTATTACTTTGAATAATACTGCATGCCTTCTCATTTTGCTCATTTTATCTTCATCAGCATATTTTTTCGTTTGTTTTTGCATTTTACATTCTTTTCGGAACCTTGCAATTAAAATTGACGTTCACCCTATAATCTTCAAGAAATTCGATTCATTTGCTTTTCGCTAAAAAATGCGAACTTGGTATTACTATTCGTTATCGCTTAATAATCAGGAAATTTGTTTTGATTTAAAGTAACAGAAGACATTCCCACGGACAAGGAAGTCCCACGGAATTCATTCCCCAAAATTTATGAACACTAATTTATTTTCAAAAGGATTTCTATCGAATTTATATGAAATACTTCATTTCTTAAAATCAATGGAAGTATATGATTTTCGAATCAAACTTTCCAAACTTTTTCATATCAAAAAGAATAATAATTTTATTTGTATTTAATTATCAGAAATATATTCTGTTTAGTTTTAGAAATAAATCTATTTCATTTAAGGGCGTTAGGTCCAAGGGCGTTAGGTCCAAGTGTTAAGCTCCAAATTCCATTCTCCATTTTACTCAACAAAAATTATAGATAAATATTTTTTCGCTCTGTAGCGCTAATCTTTTTTCAAATATAAGATTGCGTACAGAGCGAAAAAATATTTAGTTACGATACTTTTTGCATAAAACGAAGAATTCAAAATCTAACTTCAAAATTGAATATTTTTATTTTACTTGAAAAATATTTGAATTAGATATTTTCTCGCTCTGTACGCATAATTCTAGTTAAAAATTGATTAATTCTACAAAAGGAAAAAATTCCAATTTTAATATTTGTTGAGTAAAATGAAGAAATCGAGTTTTTAGATTAGAACTTGGCTCCAACACCCTTAATAAAATGATAATGAGATAAAATAATTGACATATGACAATGAAATTAATAATATTATACCTACGAGATAATTTCAACTAAACGTGCTTGGATAATTATAAGTGTGTGTAGTCCTTCATTAGCACGTTTCTTAACACGTATTGTGTATAATTCGATATTTCCGCAGAGTAATTTTTT
>CAJFCO010000089.1:2008351-2059803 GCA_904066015.1 Synergus gifuensis
ATTTAGCATATCAGTACTGATATGCTAAATTTAACATTTTGCTCTAAAGTTTAAAAAGATAGAATCAGGGTAGGAATTACGTTGATAATTCAAAATTCTCGGTTATTCTTCTTCAGTTTTAATTTCAGCACTTCGGGAAAGCACAAAATTTTGAATTATTTCTGCATAAGAAAAAAAAACAATTATTTTGCTTAAATGATAATCGTCGAGAATAGGCAACCAAACATACTGGAGTGGATTTCGTTTAGTATCTCGATAAGTATCCTAAAATATAAATTTTCATATACACACTAAATATATTTGTAATTATTCTCTATAAGTTTATTATCTTTTATAATTTTACCTTTTAAATAAAAACGTAAACAACGTATTTTATTATTTTTTAAGGAAAATTCGGGTTTAAAAAAAAATTAAAGACAAGACATTTTGGAAAACGTGGTTAATAAAAGTTTAAATTTAGCGCGCAAGATTTAACAAAATGGCGAGAATGACTACGCTAAACAACTCGATCGTTGAACTCGAGTTCATTGGCGTCTGGCATCTTTAAGCCGGAAGTTTCACTTTGAAATTATAAAAATGAATAAAAAACAAATTGCACAAATACCGTAAACATGTATTCCATGTTACAAAAATAAAATCTATTTTAATATAAACAAATTTCATATTTTCTATAATTTCATATGCATATGCATTCTTAAAGGATGGATCACTCTACCTCTATCAGGGGCGTAAATAAAAGTTTCTGTTTTAGTTTATTTTCTTGTCTTTCCTTCAAAATAATTCCTTGGAAAGTACTTTTTCATAAAAATAATTAGTAATACATTAAATTTGATTAATGTGAAATTGTATTATTACCCTGAACATATAAAATAATACCAACTTCTGAAAGGATGCTGATCGTACTGACTTCTGATCCTTATTTCGATGAAAGTCCAAACTATATAAAAAATATAATATTAATACAATCAATATTAAATATAAATTAAGAAGGATATTTAACTAAACCAACTAAACACAATATTATTATAAATTACCTAGATATTCATTAAGAGAATACAAAAAAAGGGAAAAAATTAGGTTATTATAGGAAACCGGACACGCACATTTAATGTAAATATTGTTTAACAAAAGAAGATGATAACCAAATTATGTACTAGTAGAGATTGGCATACACATAAATAGCTTTCATTTTATGAGTAAATAAAATACACCACAATACTTAAAATACTTACTCTTCAAAAAAGAAAAAGCGTAAGGGACTAACGGTGTACGATACATACCTGGATTTACTATAGAGAGCGACTACCATAGTTGTTAATTTGACTTTGGCGTTCGGGAAGTGACGTTTATTCGTTACGTTTACATCTATATTCTACTTCTTGTCGCCATTTTTATCTGCCATTATTCTCGTCCGCGCTGGCTTGTGTAGCATCGTGCCATATTCCCAGAGACCTAACAACGTTTCAATAGTTATAAGTAAAATATTATGAGAGTGAAAAACGAAATGGACGACGATGAAAAGGGGTAAGTTTTTTTAGTTATTATATTCAGCCTTGAATTTCTTTTTTTCTACCACGAAATCAGTGCAGCGTTCCGGACGTTTTATTGCGTGAGATCCAGCATTTTCTTAGAATCGTTACTCATAATTTCGTCACGCATTTTTCTGCTCCTATAACCACAATAAATCATCAAAAATGAAAGATTTATTCTGAATTTTCTCGCAGCATCAGGATGCATGTTTTATAATTACTTTTTGATGACTGTGTAGATTGGGTTTGGCTGTTTTCGAAAAAGGCATTCAACACCGGTTTCGGTAGATTTATTCCGCCCTGTGCCTCGTTTTTTTAATCTCAACGATAGATTTCGTGATTTTAGAAAATAACCTAGAATTTTTAGCATCAATCTGCAATCATATGGAGCAAAGAATCTCTGAAGAGGATAGCAACTTCCTTGCGTCCTTTTCTTGCATCCTTCCTGGCGAGTTTGCTCTTTGATTGCTTTTCTCCAATAGCGGTTGAGATGTCGGGGAAATGGCCAATGGCTGATGAAGTCACAAGATGAATTCTACATAAAGGGCCGTTGATCTGGATTGCCGGTGGAGATGCCGGCATTTATTTGCCTTGGGTTTGCTTGGGTCAACGACAAGCTTTACTAAATTTTCGTGACCACCATTTTAGTTACTCCTCGTATTTTGGAGTAAGCATGTTGTGTAATTTAGAATTTTCTTTAGTGTTTTAAAGCCAAATAAATATGTTTCTTCAAAGTTTAATAACATTTTAGTCGAATAAGTTTTCATAATTTAATTATGCATTAAATGCAACTTTTCAAATTTTTTCAACTCAAAACAGTTCGCTTCAAAAGCTTAAAAATCTTAATTTACTCCAAACAGTGTTAAACACATGTGCTCTATATATTTCTGATATATCCCTGGCATTTTTGGAATTTTAGGCTTATTACATTACATTTTTGGATTATCATTTTTTTATTTCTGCTTTTGGCATTTTATATTGCATAATTCTGAATTTCTTTGAATTTTCTGGCATTTAAAAATTCAGACGCTTAGATCCTCAGATGCTTAGAAGTTTAAATCTCGTAAAAGATTATCTTGCTATCTTGGTTATATGATTCTATTTTTGATTCTATTTCAAAGAAATTTAATTAATTATAATCAAAATTAATGAAAAAGTTATTTTGTATGTTTATCAATTTGTATTACTTTTTTTTTGATTAAATGGTTGAATTTAAATCGTTCAAAATTGTAAAATTTCAAATTCTACACAGTTTAGTTGTAACCTCATTAAAAAATGTACACGGAAAGAATTTTAGCACAGATGTACCACCTACAGCATATGCTCAGAATATCCAAAGATTAGTATCAAAGGCGTGAATTGTTTCTGTTTTTAAAACCAGAATATAAGTCTCACGTTTTTCTCATAAAGTAAGACATACGGGGAATAAACTCTGTCACGTTGGTTCCTTTGAAACTGTACTGAGAAGTGGGTACGTCTATTTTCGGGAAGGTGTGCGCTCCAAATTTGCACGTATACAGTTGTAAATATATATAAACCACATAAAAAATATTTCAAGTGGATCCACCCTCTTAAAAAAATTTTAATTACATTTGATTTCTGAAGACTACGGATGTTGAAAATCGGACCCCAGAGTTTAAACATATTTGAATTATTTAACTTTTACAATATTTTATTTGAAAGTTCGAAGACTTACTCAAGATTGTTTTCTTTTTTTCAGAAAATTGTTTGTTGGAGGTTTGTCCTGGGAGACAACCCAAGAAAATTTACAACGTTACTTCAGTCGATATGGCGATGTTATCGATTGCGTGGTAATGAAGAATAGCGAATCTGGTCGCAGCCGTGGCTTTGGATTCGTTACCTTCAGCGATCCTGCTAACGTTTCTTTGGTTCTACAAAATGGACCTCATCAGCTGGATGGGCGTACTGTAAGTTCTTTTTTTACTGCCTTCTATTATATCAAATACTGACTTTATACAAGATTCATTTATTTATTATAAATTTAATTTAATCATGTAAGCTTCAATTATTTATTATGAAAAAATTAGTTACTTTAAAAATTAAATGTAGACTCAATGACAAAAAATTCGTTCAAATTATATGTATATATATTTTGTTAAATGTGATTCAGATTGATCCGAAACCATGCAATCCACGCACTTTACAAAAGCCGAAGCGGAGCGGAGGATTCCCGAAGGTCTTCCTCGGTGGATTGCCAAGTAATGTGACTGAGACGGACTTAAGATCCTTCTTCACTCGTTTTGGCAAAGTCATGGAGGTTGTCATCATGTACGATCAGGAGAAAAAGAAATCTAGGGGTAAGAATTCCGCTTTCACCATTTTTCAATATTTGATTACGATCTAATTGTGACAAATTAAGAATACATATTATCAAAGATCAGAAATGTTAAAATGTACAAAAGTTGATCAGAATAGTCACAATTAGATCGTAATTTATGTAGTGGTGTATGATCCCCTTAATTAATACTCATTTTTTATTATTTAAAAAATAATTGAAGTCAAAGTTGTTATAAAAAAGGACAATTTAAATTCAAAGATAAAATTAAAACATACAAATAACAGTATTGGCTTCAATAAGTGTTAATCGTTAAGGACTGTTTTTATATTTGCCGTTTAATTATTTTAAAAAAATAACATAAGACATAAGCAGTTATACACATCTCTAATTTCAAGCTACGAAGTTGTGCTTTCTTTTAATCAGCTTTAATTCTACGTTTAAATATAAAACAACTTTATGACCTTTTTTTCTTATCTACACGGAGGGAAAAATCCATCTACAATAGCACGTTGAGTATTTTGCTATTAAAGTACAGGACTTCAATTCGTGATATTGATATGAAGTTTGAGCACTATTTTCCTAGATCTTTTACCCCTTTAGCATGTAACTTCAATGTATTGTGATTGCTAAAATTTCACGTTTTTCGGCGTGAGATTCTTATAACGAAGGTATTAGGCCACGTTTATACTGGCAAAGAATATCGTTCTACAAAGGCAGAAAGAAACTCATGCTGGTAGAATTTTATTTTTCTTTCCGTGTAATGTTAAGAATGCGGTTAGCCTACTATTAATTTTAAATTGATTTGATAATAATAGTAAATATACATAGGATCCTGTACCAACCTTTGAGAAAATTTTCAGCATATTTGACTCTTGATTTTTATATTTCGTAGTTCATACAAATATAAAAATATTCAACGAAATTCATTGAAAAATTTTTTCTATGAAGTTTGTTAAGGATCCTTTTTACATTACATTACGTAACATGCGGTTATATTAAGTATAGCTTAAGTCGGTTAAGCTGCGAAGGTCGTTTGTAAAATTTGTTTTTCAATTTTCAAACTAAGAAGAAAAAATATATATATATATAATTTGATCAAAGAAAAGTAACTCAAAATAAATAATTATTGCTTTTTTGAAATTGCTAAATGAGAAATGCATCGGGAATTCATACATTCAGTGTTAGTCATTGATCAGTCATCCTATTTTTTGTTGATAAGATCCATAAATACTTTAAAGAATAGTCTAATAAAAGCGAAACACTTTACAGCACAAGGAAAATAACACATTTCCATAATTTTTGAATAATTTTGATTTTCATAAGTTCAATTTAAAATAACTAAAAATTTAGGTATTTTTTAAATGCAATGTATGCATTTGGATAAGTAGCTATCTGGATATGTGTATACATTTTTATTGTTTGTCGTTGCGTAGCTTATCAATTGTTGATACAAACAACCTGGCATTATTATTATATAAAAAGTGATTTCTAAAATCTTGTCTACTCAATATTATTTCGTAGGTTTTAGAAGATTTTTTAAAGCTGAAAATATTTATGACTATATGTGGTTAGGTTATTAGTTATTATGAGACATTAAGGTTTAAAAAAGTAACTTCTACGTCGAAATTATGAAACAGAGTCCATGAAATGCCAATTGAAAATATTTAGTACTTGTGAGGAAATGATTTTGTTCACAATTGAATAATTTAAAAGAGTATTTACTGAGAGGAATACCCATATACTGGAATATTGGTCAGTTTGTTAAACAATATGTCACGTTTGGACGACAGGATTTGGGTTTCTCAGCTTCGAGGATGAAGATGCTGTGGACCGATGCGTTGCAGAGCATTTCGTCAATCTAAACGGAAAACAGGTATAGCATATATTTATTCATAAGTTAAAAAAAAATTTAAGGATTATAATACATAAATAAAGTTCTGGTGGTCATTTAAGGAGATAATCGTGCGGAGTAAAAAATTGATAAAGTTGGTGAAATATGATCGTTATACTTGTATTATATAAAGTAAGATAGGTTTAACAGAAAAATGTAGTATTTTAGTATAAAGTAGATTCACGTTTTATATTACAAATTAGTTTTCACGAGCGTTAAGAGTGACGCACAAATAAAAAGGGAAACTGTAAAAATGCTTAGTTTTGTGAATAGGTTTTAAATTAAAAACATGTAATGTTACAAACATTATAACTATTTTACAAAACTGCCTTTAAATGTGCAGTTTTCCTCATGCATCTTGTTTTCAGTAATTTAAGAGTTCTTATAATAATAACAGGTTCTTATCAGTTCCAAAAGTAGACTATCCTAGAAATATACAAACGAGTTAGGCTTAATTTACTTAGATACTTTTAGTATTTATCTTTAGAGTTTGAAGTAGAATATTACCTATATTAAATATTATATAAGATCTCTATGTTCTAGATATATTTAGAATAATAATGGTCGAAATTCTTCGCAGTAAAAACTAAAACCTCAATCATTTATCATACAGGAACTAAACAGCTTTTAATATTAGGTGTTTTTCTTTTTTTATTAACTTTTGAATGATTCATTACTTTTATATGTGTATTTCGATCTTCATTTCCTTTATTTTCTTAAAGTCTTAGATTTTTAAAACTAAATTATCAATTATTCCAGAGAATTCTTTGCTTTACATGATTTATAATAAGTATATAAATTTAGACATTTTTCTATGTTGCTAAGAAGAAGAGATGAATTTTATCAAATTTTGGAATACCGGAGTCTATTTTTCCCTTTTGTTTTAAAAAAAGAAAAGTTTATTTTGCTCCTAGATCTCTGAAATAAATTTTGTAAGATGGAATATTCCAAGCAAATTGTTTAATACTTAAGTTTTCATGAAATAAGATTTATTTGATACAATTAATGGAAAAAAATCTCGATCTCTGAGCACATGAAAAATGTTTGAACTGTTTCTGGTAATTGTTTTCTACACGAAGCATATTGACTACTGCTTACAGGTTGAGATAAAGCGTGCTGAACCACGAGATTCGTCCAGCAAGATGAATGATGGTCACCAGGGACAATGGGGACCACCGCAACAAGGTGGACCACCAATGGGAATGGCCGGAAATATGGGACCCATGGGTGGACCAAACGGACAAATGGGTGGACCGATGATGGGTGGACCAATGGGTCCTCCAGGAAACATGATGCAGCAGTACCAGGGATGGGGTACTAGTCCCCAGGCTGGTGGTTATGCTGGCTACAGCACTCAATATAACACTCAGGGATGGGGCGCACCACCCGGTCCGCCACAGCAACAACAGATGCCGCCGCCGCCACCCCAGTGGGGTAGTAGCTACAACGTACAACCTGCAGCAGCAACTCAAGGTTACGGAAGTTATGGTGAGAATTCTTTGCAATCCTAATGCAATTTTTTAGCTTTCATCTTAATACATATTAAGGATGGGCTAAAGTTAGATGAATTAAAGGCAATTTAAGTGTTGAAGAGACATGGATACATAACTCATGAATTCTTTCGATCACAATTAAACCAAAAATTTAGCTAAAAAATGCAAATAAAAAATCTAAAGAACTCTATGCAATTTCTGACTGTACTAGGCCACATTTTGAATGATGCTGGATTGGAATATCAAAATTTGTAATTCCAAAATCAACACTAGAGGCTCTCAAACTACTTTAGCTCGCCCTTAACGAGTTTTCGACACAGGCTCTTTTTGTTTGTCTTGTGAAGCTTTCTTGTGAATGGAGTGCTTTCCTACTAAATTGAAAGTAAACTTGTAAACTTTTGTTTCACCACATATTGTGAAACAAAGGTTTACAAAAACCCTGCAGGGTTTTTCAACTTAGAAAATTTAAAGAGAGCAGGAAGACTATTAGAAATTCTCGAAACGGTTAATGCTGGTAAAAATTGAAAATTAGCAGGAAAGCACAAGTGTCTATGTTGAAAACTTAAAGAGGAATCTGTATCCGCACAGTATAGTAGAATATACGTTGCGCTTGCCTCGCAGTATATTATTGACAATGTTTTGTGTCAAGATGAGTGACTACAGATTACCTCCACTTTAATTATTTATTTTTAAACAGTATTATAATGGCACAGAGAGGAGTGGGTAGAAATTTTACATTCCTTGTTTGATATTGAGTAAAAAAAAGTCACTGATATTTGTATAATCCAGTAATACTTAAACTAATGTAAAATGTTTGATAAACTTCGCCATTATTGATCCTTTTAGAATGGACTTGTGGGAAATTCAACTGTTGTAGCTTTTCGGCTTCAATCTTTTCCTCTCTTGTCCAAAATACAAAACTTTAATCTTTTTAAAGATTTAATTTAACATAACTTTGGTCCTGTCCCCCCTCCCCTTCCTTCCTGCTTGGAGAGCTTAGGTTATTTATATTCAAAATTGGAAATTGAGGATATTAATGAGAAGTATTTTCATGAAAAAGATGTGAATCAAAAAACAATTAATGAAAAGTTTTGAAATATTGTCGTTGCTCAGTTTTAAGCCCCGGGGATGAAAAATGAGGAAAGAAAATACGATAGGAAAGTTGTGAAAAGTGGACATCTCAAGTGATCATTTTGCTTCGAATAATTGACGCTTCGCGTCCTGTTATTCGAATATTTTGTAATGACAAATTTCTAAATTAAACTCAGATATTTAATCTTTCAATAGAAATATGTATTATTAGGCTTTACTCGAACAAATATTTATTATTTCTTTCCAATAATTCAAAAATCAATAAGCATACGTTTGAATTTATTTCGTTACCAAAGAAATTGATTATTTGAAGTAGAAAGTCCTTTCTTAAAGATTTTAAAATCCGCCTCTAGAATATATTTCCTTTCTATTTAATCAGGAATCACCACTGAATGTCCACACCAACTATTAACAAAAAAAATCAAAACGCGCTAAAACATCGACTTTATATCTAAAATTTTCCAATCCTACTAAGGAGTGATAAAGATTGAAATTAGAGGCTAGAATTAAGGGTGTTTGTTACGCTGGCAGATTTGGTGTCGAGGTTTATTTCGTGTCTTAACTTGTTAATCATTTTTCGTTCATCTAGATTCGAATGAAATAAAATTTTGTAGGGGGGTGACTGTGACGAATGGTTCGTGGTTTGTTTAACGAACGCCCTTAAACAAACGTGATTAGAAGGCCAATTATAAAGCCAAAAGCGGAGTGAAGGTGAGGTGTGACGGTGGTAGATGGTGACACGTGTTGTGTGGTTAATGATCGCAGGTGGGCCGGCGGCGGCCGCTTCAGGGGGCTACGGGCCCACGGCGGGTACTGGCGGGGCTGCAGGGGGTGGGCCTGGGGGTTCCTGGAATTCCTGGAGTATGCCTCAAAATGGGCCCCCTCCTGGGACCCAGCCCCCACCTCAGCCCCCTCAGCCCAATTCCTCGCAGTCCAACTCCAACTCGAACCCCTCTGGCCCGCAGGGTGAGTCTGAAGCTCAAACTCAGTCAAACAAATTCTCTCCTCTTTCCACTTTATCGTGCCAAGCCATTCTCCACTTCACTCTATTACCTAGATCCACAGTGACTACCAAATTCAAGTAAGCCCATTCCGATTTTTACACCTCATTGACACGACTTACAACTATTAGTCTCCATCGTGAAACAAAACACTCTGTCCGCCAATTTTGTTCAACTCAGCCCACTGAAACCCTTTATTTGGTAACAACCGATCCTGCAGTTCATTTTATGTACGCTTACATTTTTTAACCCTCAATGTTTTAGGACACTCGATGCGAATATAATTTCTGTAAGCACAGCAGACACACCCCATTGGGTTTAAATGCACTTACGATGTTTTCTGCTTTCAAACTATTTGTGTCCTCACAAATTGATCTCAATTTCGTGATATTTGATGTGATTTTGTATTCAGGGCAGCCACTTGACAGGGGAATTTATTTTTAGGTATCGTTACAAAATCGGCCAGTAAATAAATTGGAGATTTGGGTAGAATTTTACAGGATTCTGATTGTATAAATTTAAGGGTTTTGGCTTGAAAAAAATCTTGATAAAGTACAATAAATGATAACAATCTTTAGGTCAAGGAATTCTGAAAAGTTAAGGAAAGTCAGGAAATTAAAAAATGGTCATGGAAACTTAAAAATCAGTTGAGTGGCCACCCTATGATTGTTTAATCTTTTTAAGTTTGCTAATTTAAAAAAAATCTGTCAATGTTATTATTGTTGTTTGTTTTTCACAAACTTTTACTATCATTAACATAAAATATGGACTGCATGTTAAGAGTAACTTAAATTTTATTACTATTTTGTCATGATTCATGAGCATTGTAAAATACTCTTAACAATAAGTGCTAAACAGTCGACAGCATAAAATTAACCGACGATAAAGAAAAACGCAACTTCCAAGTTGTTTTGTAGTAAATAAATATGGACGTACTTTGTTAAATTACCAAGTAAAGGGTTGCTTTAAAAGTAAAACAATTTAAAAGAGCTTATTTTTTTTTTGTAATTTGCATTTGTGTATCACACTTTATTAAATAAAACCAGAATCTATAGACTACTATCCGTAATATTAGTTAAAATCAAATTCGTATTTTTAGAATAGAAAAGGATTAGGTTTGTTCCTTTTTATATCTCTCCCACGACTTATTTACATATAGCAATTTTAATAACTAAACATTCTTATAATATCCTGGGTGTCTGAAACTCATATATTTGAGCACTCCAAATTAAAACACAGTTCTTACTACTGTTTTTCTACTGCTCGATATCTAATTTTCTAAACACGTTTTAAGTAGAAAGAAACTTGAGGTCTTGAGCGTTTCACAAGCATGTCAGAAATGACTTAAAGAACTTGAAATAGTATATTGAGTAGAACTTCATTCGAACTGTATCGCGATTGAGTCAACTAATTTCGTTTATTACAGGATGATATTTCCAACATAAAATGATTCGATTTATTCTTCGTTTGGATGGTCGATGGTTCAACGTGTAAACCTATAAATCCTATTAACTTTATAGAGAAATTTTTTCTAAGTAGGAGAAAAACGCAAACTATAGTATTTTCTTTCTGCATCGTGTGCTAAGCAAAGCATCTCCAGGGCATGGTATTAACCAGTACCCACTTTATTAAGTACTTTTTGTAACTTGTATCTAGCAGTAGTTGTCAGTCCTAGCATAACTAGAATGCATTTTGTTTTAGAGATCGTAAAGTGGGCTAGTAGTCACACGTTAGCCTCATGTAATCTCATGTTCGATGTCAATTTTACAAATTTATCTATTAATTAATAATTAATTGCATACAGATCGTAAAAGAATATATAATTATCATTCATCAGCTGCTAGTGTAGGATAGTGCACTCCTATTCTAATCCTTAACGCTTCCTTCCTTTTCCATTGGCAAATACTTGACGAATTAATGCAAGCGAGTGTAAAAAAGAACACCATAGCTATAGTTACATATTTCGGGTATCGCATTGAAGAACTTGATATAGGAAAAGTGATAAATTAATTTTTTTTTTTACAAATTGCTTAAGAATTATGACTTGATTACATTTTTAACATTGATTCGTCCTGTTAATCCATAAGCCGTAATTGAGTTTTCGCTTGCTTGTATGTGCCTGTAAATCGTTCGTCTTTTACATTTACGTACTTCTTTATTAGTCTCAATTCGCAAGCTCGTCATACAAAATCATTTAAATTATACGAATCAAAATGCTGACCCACGTCGAAAATTAGCTTATGCAATTAAAAATATTTGGTAAAAAAAAACTTGCCTACATTTGACGTGGGACAACAGAAAGACAAGTCAATGTTCCTGAACCTTGTGTTAATGTCTTTCAAATTTATTTTAAAGATATTACCGTGATTTTCAACTGAGTAAATTAACGTTTAAAATGAAGCTGTATAATTTTTGGTGAAAATCACGAGTGTAATAAGGTCGCTGATGGTGAATCAGATAATTCATTAGTAATAGTGCAATAAATGACTAATCTACTATTGGTGGGTGTTGCAGGTGACATGTACTCCAGGCAAACCACTGGATCAGGTGCTCCTGGCTCTAGTAGCAGCTCTGCCAAGACTCCGGACTACAGTGGGTACTCCGGTTATGGTAGTTACGCGGAAACGAGTTATCCTCAGCGTTCTTATCAAGGCGGAGAAAGCAACCAAGGTGGGTATGCCGCCAGCGCTCCTAAACCCGGCCAGCAAGGCTTTGATTTCAAAGAGTGGCCCACCTCATGACCATTTTAATTTGTTCGCGAAGGAGTGATGCGCTAGAGCCGGTTTGGCCTTGCCCGTGGGATGCTTATTTTTGCACTTGAACCAATCACGATCATCACAATTAATTTCAAATTAACTTTCAATATATTAATAATCCGCAAACAGTCTCTATGTCTGTTTAATATCGACTTATGAAGAACTTTTCCCTTATTATTGAACTTTAATTAACTTGAAGTATGATGCATAAAATAAGCTCGCTCCTATTTCATAAGATCACTTTTAATCAATTAATTGAAATTTCGAGCTGCTTTATTGATTTTTGATTTGTGCAAATACATTTTTAGCGATCGTTGATGTCCATGTTGCAAGCAATTTCCACGGTGCTGGGATCGGGGGCATAGAGCAAAACTATTAAAAAAAAAAAAAAAGAAAGCATTAATTAAGAGCGATTTAAATAATGGAAAATAAAAAGAAATAAGGAACATGTTAATGAGCGAGCGTAAATCGTCGAAAATGCATGCGATCACCAAAGCGGCAATTGACGAGGTGAACGAATAAAATTTCATTTTTTGAACACAAAAAGGTACAAATTCCTGCGTTCCTTCACCTCCTTCGCAGACGTGTGCTGTGGTAGGATTCTAAGAAATGTTAAATCTCTGTAATAAGTCAAAAGTGAAGGGTCGCATCTTCGAAACAACTTTCCTTCTGCAATCATGATTATTATAGTTGATAAAGATAAAATGGCAAGTAAAGATTAAACCGAATAAAAGTAAGTCACATTCATAGGCTGATTAACCTATTAATAAACTATAGTTAGTCTAACATTTAGAGATCGAATTAATATTATTATTATTGTGTATGTGTGTCCCGTGACATTTGACAGCAGGACGCAGGTTCGTTCCTCCGTGATTTTTTTTTTTTTTTTTTTTTTTTTTTACATTTTTATGGTATTTTACTTCATGGAGTCCTTTTTATCAATTTTTTGATTTCTTTTTTTCTCTTACCTTTAAACTTTTTCTCCTGTCAATTTTTCACTCTTGATTTTTTTAATCCTAGAACTTTACATCGATTAGATAAGGAGAAGTCAATATTATAGATCATGTTTTTTTTTGCGAATTGTATCATATGAATTATTATTCATAATCGTCGATCTAATTTTGGACCAATCGTATCGATTTGGTTGTGGAGAGCTGGTGTTATCATTTTAACTTGAAATTTATATTAGTTATTATAAATGTTTAAGACGACGATTGCTATTGTTATTATTTATATACCTCGACTATTGCTGAAACTACTACTGCTATTTCTACAAGATTGTTACTGCTGTGGTCTATTATTGCTACTATAGTATCATTATTGTCCACAATAATAAGAAAAGTGTTGTAAGGTTTCTTACAAACGTTACAATTTTAGATGACTAGAGTGAGACCAGGATAAATATACATAATGTGATGTATTATACATGAATGGTGACAGAAGGAAAGAAAGCCGGGTTTCGAATGCGACTGTTTCGTACTTTTCGGGGCACGCATCCGAAAAGTCTACCTGATTAAATGTATGGCTTAATTATATTTACTCTATAGGAATTACTGTAGACCTTAATGAGAAACAAATTTTTACAGAGCGCTCTTCTACGCTCACGTTTATTACTGCTCGAGCCGCGTTTACGTGCTTTTCTTTACCGATCACACAATTAAAAGTTGATCGATAGTTTAACTTTTTTTTTTTCAATCATTGACACCTCTGACTGGAGGACGGATCTGGAGTCGATAATTTTGTTCGAGTTTAAACTCTTTATATTAAAGAGAAATCATATTTTAGATTGATTTTTTCCAAGCTTTTTAGTATTGAAGTATGTTTTAGAAAAGAAATACTAGAATACAATTGTTATTTAGAATTACTGATTAGATTACTTAGAAAAGAAATATAAGTTAGAATACAAATGGTGATCAGATTTTTACTTAGTTGTAAATAAATAGATTTCAGATCTGGCCTTCGTTGAGGAAAATTTGTAAATTATAATGGCAGAGAAGCAAAGAACATTCAATAAACACGGTTCGTGAACATTTTCTGGGTTCTATAAGACTCTAAATAATTTTAATAAATTAATTTCAAAGGGGAGCTCAATCAAATCACCATATTTTACGTTTAATTTTCGCGAGACATGTAACATAACGAACACAAATACACATCAACACTTTAAGATTTTTCATACTTATCAAAGGAATTAAGTAAGCAAGTCTGCTTCGGGAAACAAGTAAACTAGGGAAGGGAGGTGATTTTTTGTCCAAGGGTAAAATAATGACGCAAAGAGGATATCCAGGTTAGTTGTACGATTATAATTACGGTTATTGTTATTATTACTGATTCTTAAATAAATAAAAAACGGATCGAAAGAAAGTCTGTTAAAACATTCGATTAAAATAGGCACGTAAAATACAAGTAAATTAAACTAATTATTATGAGACAGTCTCAGAGATCGAATGAATCATTGTAAATATACAATCTTTAAGTCGTGAAGAAAACAAAGATTATTAATTATTATGTCGCGTCATTATAATGTCGATTGATAAGTAAAATAGTGGTGACCAATGACCGGAAATAACGTAGGAAGGAAATAAGTGGAACTATTTAAAGTATAATTAATTGACGAGTACTGATGCTAATGGATAGTATATTTATATTTAATGAGATATTATTAGTATTTTTTCAAGACAAAGATAAAAAAATGACTTATTACAGTAATACGTAAGCCGTTAGGAAAAGTTTTTTCATTCTAATCATCGTTACTATTCAGCCCGTTCAAAGTGAAACGTGGCTTACTCTCAGGGTTGTTGCTAATTTTTAAATCTTCCCTTCTCGATTAAGTCTTAGCTCTTGTTTTCTATTCATAGTTTCCTACGACTATCTCAATTTAGTTTCTTATAAATTTCAAGTTTCTCATCGAATTATTATATGTATAGTTTCCAATTGACATCACGCTATTAATGATATTAATTATACGCTCGCCGCACACACGTTTCAGATTTTTGCGAATCGAGGGTTAAGAAACTTGTAGAAAATTTAAGTTTATATTTAAATCAAGCTGTTCCCAGCTCATCATCGGCTTGAAGAACGGAGAGACTAGCGAGTTGCGAAAACAATTTGTTTTCCATCGTTTGTTTTTACTTTTATAAAGATAAAGAAAAAGTCATTGGGTATAATTGCTCGTCCAGGTTTCTATCCGTTTTCGCGTTTACGTAGTTCTCCGCGTTGACTAATCTTTAGGGCTATGCATTGTAAAAAAGAACAAACCTAGAGTAAAGGACAGGTGACTAAAAGTAAGAGGATAATAAAACGATCATTAAATCAATTTAGTTCGTCGAGTTTTTTATCTTAATTAGTTGATACATACATAAACGCAATCGTAATATAGTAAAATCTTGAAAGAGTTTATATAAACGATATCTATTTAAATCGAGTTAATATACATATATTAAATTTGGGGACTATGGTTGACCCGCCCAACGAAGACTGGTTATTTAACTAATGCTAAAATTTAAATATTTTTTACACTTACTTTATAGCGACGTCCAATCTGTTTTTATTACTAGACACAAGTTTCGCCTACGTTAGTGTAATTCCTTGCATCTATCATTATTTAGTACTACCGTAACACTCGTTTAACACCAAATGCAATTTTTGGCCGTTTCTTTTCCATTATAAATTTCTTAATTATAAATATAGAAACAGATCACTGCCAGGATCTAACTAATTTATGTAGTTCATTCCGGTACTTTTAAGAAAGGCATTTTTTGTGTATTCCTGAGGCGATCCATTTTTTCAAAATCTCAACTTTCAATACAAAATTTAATAGAATGTAAGGAGATTAACGAAGATTCTAAATCCTAATTATATAGGATAATCTCATTTACGATTTATTCACCAGCAAGCCTAAAAGGACCAAGCCTTTAAGATTTATATTTAAAGGGATGAATTTTCAATTTATTTCACGTTGAAGGGAACGGACAAGATGATCAAACGTTAAAAGGTATTAACCAAATTTCAACTTGTGTAACTAAAATATATACAAACTCAAACATACGAAACACACAAATCGAGACAAAACTTACTCAGTTTTAACGAATTGAAAATAAAATGATGCTCGAGGAAATTTCTCTTGTTTAGAATTTTTATTCAATTTTCTTTCGACAGAGAAATTTCCTTTTAAATTTCGCGTACTTTCGTGAACGAGTTGTTACATACGGTATGTAATACGTAAGATCATACAAAAAGTGATTGATCGGCTCCCAAGATGCTTTAGCTCGAAAGTTAAGGTAATAAACGTTACATCGGTAAAGATAATAATGATAATAAAGAAAAATTATTACTGTAATAATTGTCCTTATATACTTGTAACTTTTAGATTTGTATTGGTAAGATCGTGCCCCCTGTTTGAGAAACAAATAGGATAGTAGTAGAAAAAAAATTTAGTGGATTTGTGTATCGGTGGTAATGACACAAATCGATATGTTAAGAACCCTTTTACGCTCGCTCAGTTCCCATTTACTTATTCTAATGCCCCCCATAATATTGAATAGAGGCTGCCTGACATTTCTGATTGTTGTTGCGATTTTCCAAAAAAAAAAAAATCAAAAAAAAATCAGAGAAAATGTTGAAAATAGTGAAAAAGAAAAGTCGGTTAACTAAATACAAAAGATGAAAAGTCAGACATGCTTTGGTTCATTTTGTGCCCAAGCCGAAGCGCATTATCTCTATGAAAATAAGTTGAAAAAACTCGATAACATGAAAAGGGAGAGAAATAATAATCACGTGTGAAATTTATGGAAAATTTGTCATAATAACGTTATATATACGTTATTTACATTACGAATGAAAATTATAAACGTATTCATAAACACTTAACACAAGATACGATTCACCGTTACATCTTTCTCAACCTATCTTAACCATTCACAGATACGAAATTTTTTTAGTTCTTGAATTTAAATCGAATGCCATTTTTCATTCTCTTGGCTTTCTGAATTTAAAAAATGTTTCAGTTTTCATCATGGAAACAAAGTACAGTGATACTTGGAGATTTCGTATCGTAAAGTCACTAAGAAGAAGCATTAGTTTAGATTACTATTGACATTTTCCTTTTAAAATTCAATTTAGAGTAATCCTTCTTAGCGACTTGCATTTTGCAACAATCCCACACACCTCTTTTTTCCTGTCTTTTTTTGACTACGAGAAAATTACCGGGTATAAATATTGTTAAAAATTTTGGGTGGCGGGAATAGGAATGACAAGAGATGTCTTTGAATTATTAAATATATCCGGGGGAAAGTTAGGGATAAGGGACACTCAGAGAGAGAAATTGTCAGAGTAAAGGGAGAATTGCGTGTGGTTAAGATGAATAATATTTTATTAGTCCTCACTTTAAGACACATTACAAACACTTGTCGATTTATCATTACGATAAAAAATACTGATAACTATTGATTGGAAAACGTCGATTTAAAAAAGTATATATGTGTGTATATACACGCATATACAACATTTGTCTATTATTACGATTATGTATGTGGTAAGCCTAGCGTAACGGAAAAGAAGAACCAATAATATGATATAAACATATTTACAATGCTACATGCTCCTGTTATCACATCAATAATTGCGCCACTTTATTCCCGCTATATTACCACTACTAAGATAAATATCTACGACTATCATCGTCAACATCATCCACACAACACAGTTATTATTCCAGTATATTTATAATATTATTAATATTACCACTGATTACTGATGTAATTTTAACACTTTTACATAATTATACTAATGCACTCCGCTCCCGGAGTCGCGGTTCAACCGTCGGAAGAACCACAAAATGAACTGTTGTATGGACTGCAGTTATAAAATATACTATACGTTTTCAGGAATTCTTATATTTTTTACGTTTGTGCCTCTGGTTTTGAGAATCACAATGTTGTCGTCATATTTACCCTAAGAGTCCTTTCTTAATATAGTCACTAGCGCTTGAGCAAATCATCACGCCGAAATTAGGTTCGTATAGCAAAACGATTCCAGGATTTAATTTTATTTCGAAATTGTTTTCGCATCTTGAAATTCATTTGAAACTTGCAACATTTTTCTTTCAAACTCAGCAGTTCTTTTTTTGCAAGTTCTAAAAAATTTGAAGTTTAAAAGATCCAAAGTAGAGAATAGTGTCATAAAATGAAAAAAAATTGTATTTTATTAAACTGTTGTTTAAATTCATACAGTTTAGATCTGAAAAGTCAGTGAATATTGGAAAATTTCTAGGTATCAGTATCAGTAATTTTATAAATATGCTGTATAGATTTATAAAGATTTTTCTGATACAAAAGTAGAATCGAGAATAGTTTCGAGTCAAATCTGAAGAAATAAATTACATCTCTACGCCTTTTGTCGCAGTTTGTAGCTCCATCGCTCAATGATTGTATTATTAACATAAAACAGTAAGTAAGAAAAAAAAATCGCCGTAAGACGTGATTGGTGAATTAGTATTGTGAAAAAATCGGAAAAAAGATACTAATTTGTTAATCAAATTTTCACTTTTGTATTTAATTATTAGAAAAATCTTTTAAAAACATGTTGAAACAAAATTGAGCACAAATTGATATGTTCTTTGAAATTATTGATCTTACAATTGCTAGTAAACTAAAATCAATATTGAAATAAGTGCTCGGGTCCTTTAAGTATTTTTTGCCACACGACTGCTCTTTAATAAGTCCTTTAAAACATAAGTTATTATAGGATTCGATTATGTGAATTTTGTAAGAAGATAGATGAATTTTCAGTAATATCATTAAGCATTTTGTAATATAACTTCAAGTGAAATTAAGTACAAAGTGGTCACTTCATGACCATCGGAAATAGTTGACTCTTTTTGTACTCATTTGAGATTTTTCGACTGAGTTTTTCACTTCCGTTTTTTGTTTCGGAGTGGTACTTACAGGTTACTACTTCACACGAATACTATTAATACTGCAATTACTAAAATACGATTTTTTCTTTACTCTAGCAATAAATACGTTTTATTTAATGATTACGGTAAATATACTAGTAAACTTAGCGAAAGAAAGTGAGGGAAAGATGTGAAAAGTAAGAGGAATATATCACCAAGTTCACAGCCTATCAATAAGAATTATTAAGATTTAAAAGTTTTCAGTGTCGCGAATTTAGAATCAGATTGTTGTCGACTACGCTTCTTTAGATTCTACGTGCTCTATGTTAATTAAAAATTAAATCCGTAAATTACTCTTAAATTATAAATTTTAAACATTCTGATTCTAAGTAGACGTCGCTAATTTTATAATTAATTCTGAATGTGAAAAAGCATTTAGATTTAGGAGCTTAATTTAAAGTTTAGAGATTTTCCAGAATTTTCTGATTATTAGTTTACAAGAATAGAGTTTTTCTTAGAATGCGACTGTGACAAATTGCGTAAAGATAAGTGGCCAGATATTTGCTCATCGCAAAATAGAGGGTATTTTTTTTAATCGAATGTAATCTCGGTTTACAGGAAAAGTGGCGTTATAACTATTATAAGAGGAGCCTTAAAGTTTAAATAAAACTCAATCCTTTTTCGTCAAGTAAGTCAGTCTCTAAGTCAGTCGGGACCCGAAAGATACGTTTCAAATAAGTACTAGTTAGTCGATATTAATCTGTACAGATAAAGCACGACAGAATTATTCTAAGACAGCAGGGTTAGGTAGAGATTAATTAGCGAACAGGAACAAGGGTGAACCATAATAAAGCCTTAATCGATAATTTATTCTTGGGATAAGATCTTATGATTAAGTAATCGTGAAAGTTGAGGCTGGAATGATATTGATATTGAAACCTATTAGATTACACTCATGGTTGTTAATTAAGAATCACAGAAAATTATTGTTAATTATATCCATTGATATTTGACCAGTTATAAAGATTGTATCGCGTCAGCATTTACGCGCGCGAGTGCTTAGATAATAATACCATAATTTTACAAAAAAAAGTGACGTTAAAGAATAAATCGACATAGCTAACTTATATCATACCTGTTGCATTTAAAGCGAAAATACCTGGGTAAATATGACTATAACATACGCATTCGTTTACACACATATATACACGCGGATAATAAAATAAAACAAACTTAGATTTATGATCTGAATGTTCTATGAGATAACGCGAGGTTCTAGATTTACGAGAGGTATGTGACTTACATACATACTTCCAAAATACCACAAAAGATAAGTCGAATCGACATTTTTGGGAAAGATTTGAAAATATTCGAAGAAAGGGATTTAATTAGTTGAAGGAATTAAAGTGTTACTGAAAGCAGTTTTTTAAAATTAATTTTGATTGATTATTTTTCAAAAGTGTCGGTTTCGAGCCGTGTCACTATAAAACGATTACACTTCTCTTTGATTTAGATGCATATCCAACCCAATTCCCAACGACAGGGCAAAAATAATAACGCGTTATTGCAACTTTAGCACGATACTACGTCGATTAGAAATCTGCATGTGCATTAGACAATTGTGCATGCACAATTTAACGTGCATGCACAATATACGTATCTGAAAATATCGAAACAGTTCTTACTAAAGCGGAAATTAGGCGGTCCTTGGATTAACAATGGATATTATTTTACATTCACAGTTTCATTATTTACAAAATACTTAATCCTTATAAAAAAAATTAGATACACTTGTTTAGAATGAAATTTAAATTTACACTCTAAGAATGAAATTTTCCTGGATATTATTTAAATTTGTTATCGAAGGACCTAGATAACATAAAACCTCGCATACGAAAAGCCGAGAGAAATGAATGAAACCAAATTTGAATTTATTATAATCAAAAGAAATGGAGACAAATATTTTTTGAGCATATAAGAAAAATTTTCATTGAAACAGGGGAGTTTCTCTCGATGTCGTATCAACGTCTAAAAATGAGCAAAAGAAAAATCGTACCTTATATCGTGGCCCGACCGTAGAACTTGTGCTTTTTCTCTCGCGCCACATTGAATTTGGAAATATTGTCGTTGCACTTAGGTTTAGAAATAAAAAAAGGAGACTGTAAAATGCAAGTGTCAAAATACTGCTATAATTATCACTACGACTACTACTATTACTATCTAGTACAATTAAACGAGAATTTTATTGTTACTATAATTAATACTGCTAATAACACCGTTACTACTTTCATGATAGTACTACAGCTCCTCGAGGCTACGAAGTAATGGGCTTATAAAGCTACTTTAAGTTTTTATAAGGAGAATGTAGTATTAATTAAATTATTCGAATCTAATTAATAACGAGATTTAATAGTCAGGAAAGACGAAGGCAATTTTCGAGTGCGCTTACCTGTAAAAAAAAAGAAGTTAATTGTGGATACTTGGACTTGTTCTTTTATATATTGTAAGAAAAGAAAACCCAGAGGGTCAGAGATGAGTTTAACTTTAAAGTAAAGATTATCCGGTCTAGTTTGTGCATAATGAGAACGTTACCTCCGCCTAAAGGTAGAAATAAATTGTAAGAGGCCAAACTGTGATTCGTTGTGATTGGCCGGCACTGAGAAAAAAGCCGAGAAAGTTTTTTAGATTTGGATACAGTGAAATTGTGTCGAGAGTCATTAGCAGTGCTGAGGAAGTTACTCAAACCGGAAACTAGATAAATGTAAAATTTTAAACTTGAACTTGTTCTTTTTAAAGTAATCTTACATTTAAATACTATAATTCGACTTATTTCAAATTTTTCTATCCTTCGAGACATATATTGATCCATTTTGAATATTTTCTAATTATACTTTAAGCTAATTTGAACTTTAATTTTAGTTCTAGACATTTACAATTTGAAATTGTTTGAAACTACAAAAAGAAGCACCAAATATATTTATATATAGTTGTAAATTTTTAAATAACTTTATTACCTTTATCAAGTTACTTCCCAGCACTGTAGTTTAGCTTAAGAAGTTTTCCGAAGGTGTCTGCTCTTCTGTAAAACTGAGAAATTAAAAGAAAAAGTAGGAAACACTCAGGGAAACTTTAGTTTTTTAAATTCAAAATCTTCCAAAGTCGATTTTAATTATGATAAAACACCAATTTTAAGCTTGATCTTTTAAATGAACTGAAAAAGTGTCGAATCCTTTGGAGATTTTTTTTTTCTAGTTTTAGTAGACACTCGGATATTTAGTCCTCGACAATTTAGTTTGGAAAACGTTACTTCGTGTTTCGATATAAGGACAGGTTCATTGGATTAATCACCAGGGTATTTTTGCATTTGGATTAAGATCTTGGATGAAAATACGAAAGGGGTGAGAGAGCGAGAGTGAGAGAAAGTGCGAATGTGGTTGAGGATGTTATAAATACATAAATCGACTAATTATTGATTAAGAGATAAGTTTTGTACAAATGTATTATATAAATTACTGGTTATCTCAGAAGGTACCTCACAAAGAAAAGAAATTATTCACTCGACTCGTTTTTAATTATGGTAAATACGGAAGTATATCCCGTTCCTTAGTCGACGGGGCAAAATATAGGGAAAGAGTGGTAAACAAAGTATAGGATTAAAAACAAATATCGCATTGACTGTCATTAAAGTACGGATTATCGACTAATTAATTAAAGTGTAACTTGAATTAAGGCAGTTTCTAGTGAAGTATTAATATAGTGAAAGGAGATATTTTTTAAATAAATAACAAATGCCAATTATTGTGTTCTCGTAAGAATCATAATTATTCCGTAATGTTAAACTTAAAAGAAAAAAACAATGAACAGACGTATCTAAGTCGTTGATTAGTCGTTGTTAATTAATTTTTTCGTAAGGGAAAATGTTGCTGAGAGAATCTGAGAGAATGTGAATCTTGAGAAAGCAGTGAGTGGAGAAAGAAAGTACGGACGAAAGCGTATTGGAATCATTTTCACAAAAATAAGGGAGTAATTGTAATGATAAACTATCAGATACTAATATCGACAGACACACGGACACAACTTACATATTAAACACGAAAATATAAAGATACAATAACTGAATTAAGGAAAAAAAAAAGTAGAATTACTGATTGCCAAGTCTTTTTAAGGTCGACAAAAAAGCGCGATAAAATAAACAGAGTATCGACTGCATTACGTATAGTAATAGAAAATACATACAAAATAAAAAAATCATAGCTAAATCGTTAGTCTTTATTATGACGTGTGATGAAAGTGTTTGCGCAATATTTCCAAATCAATGCTCTGCCTCTCAGTATCCTCTAAATTCAGACCCAGAAATAAAAATTTGCATAAACGAACATTTTTTCATTTTTTTGAGAAATTAACAAAACTATTAGAAAAATAAATTTAGGGCGAGGAGTCAGAGAGAAGGAGAAAGAGAGAGAGAGAGAGAAAAAAAAACTCAAAAGTAGATGTTAATTATCGATCGTTATCTAATTTTTAGCGATGTTGCGTTTTTACTAAAAAATGGAGGAGAGACGAGAAGAATGAGTGAAAGCGCGAATGGCAGACGTTAGCCCTTATCGACTTTAAATTTTTAATTAAGAAGGGTTAAGAAAATCAGGTTTTAGATCTAACTGTAACATACGAAATGAAACAGTTTTGAAATTATAAGATGGTATAATATGAAAGTTGTACAAAGAATTAAGAAATTAGTGATTTGTACAGTGGGAAAGGAAAGACGATTAAACTTTGAAATTTTGATTGCAAGATCTAAAAAGAAAATGAGTAAATTATGGGAAAATAATTGGAAAAAAGAAAAATGTTTAATCTTCTCCCTTTGAGGTATAAAGATATAATTAAAGTTCGAACAGTAATTAGTAAAAGCACGAGGTTCGCGGATTTCACTTTTTATTTTCTGGTACAAAAATTTCCAGTGCTCCTGTATCCCCCCCTGTCCCAAAACACATTGAGAAACATTTTACTACTACTATTACTATATATTATTATATATAGTGATAGTATATATTATAACGACTATTAAACAAACATATATATGTATATATATATAAATATATATGCATATTAATATACTTAACGGTGTTTATAGTGGTTTAATTGAATTATTGATACTTAAGATATAATATTATTATTAATAACGATATATTATTATATATACATACAACTATATAATGAAGATAAGTTGATATGCTGATAACTATTACGATTATGATATATACCTATGACATAGAGAAAAGTGGATCATTCATAAAGTATATCTGGTATAGATTATGAGAATGATTAAATAGAAAATTATATGGATAAAAAAATCTTTTCAATTTCAACCAGATTCCTCCTTGCACTATAGGGGCTGCTCATAAATTACGTACGGATAATTTTTTAATCCACTCGCCCCCCAATTATACGTACATTTTGCGGGATATACTTTTTATAGAAAAAGAAATTCCTTGATATAAATCATTTAAAATTCCACGATTTGGATGAAACGATCAAAGTTAAACAATTTCAAACTGAAAGTTTTTTTAAGTTGAAAAATTTGGTTTGGAAGTACTTCAATTTAGAATTAGTAGCATTAAGAACTAATGTTTAAATCTTATGAATTCTTTTAAATGAAAAAAAGTTAAAGCTCGTAAAACGTTACGTAATTAATGAACGAGTGCCCAAATCCTTTCACCATTTTTAGGTGGTTGAGAGACTTAAAACACTGCACACTCGGATTATGATAAAAAAATCATAGTTTTGGTATATGAAAAAATAGGCTAGAAATGTGCAATCGTTTATTTTAAGAAAGATCCAAATTTTATTTTTTTATTACATTTGATTTTTTTTTCTTTTTTTTTTTAGGAAAATATCGTCATTGAAAAATAGGGAAAATTGGGGATTTGGTAATTAAAGCTTTAACGAAAGAAAGCTTTTTTTTTTATTTTGATTAAGAGTCGACCGTTTTAGATTGATGTTCTTAATTATTGATACAAATTTCGAATTTCGCAGATTAAAAACTGTCTGTAAATAGATATAATTTGAAAATTAAACAATTGTGGAAGATGCATAGAGGTGGTCCACTGCTTTTCGAAAATATAATTTTTCACGACACTTCGAAAAACGTAGTTTCGTTTACTGGTGCAGTGTTTTATGCGCGACTTAAGGAATATCGTATCTTTTCCAATTCGAGCAGAATTCTTTAATTTTGAAAGGCATCGTTGGGCAAAATAGTAATTGAACATTTGTAATTAGAGTTTAGAACTAAGACTAAACATTAGTTAAGAGGATTTAGTGAAAGTTTTTATAATAACAAGGTAATAAACTGTAAAAATATTAAAGACCTAGATCTACTAATTAGTGAATAGTATTAATTTAATTAATAACTAGTTTTAACTTAATGTATGATTAAAGGCTAATTACGAATAGTGGAACAACTTACATTAGTTATAAATACAAATAATAATAGGAAAGGACTAATTAACTAATTAGAATGCTCATTGTTGTCTATTGAATTTTAAATGGGATTAGATACGATATTCGAGTTTTTAAAGGCAAAGTGGATATTTTTTATCCTTTATTTAAAATCTGAATTATTATTGCATGTCCTTTTTGCCTTTAAAAAAATATGTAAGAAAATAAGTCTAGTGCGTAAGAATTAATTTTAATTATTGCTTAAGCCTGCGCCCTAAGACAGATACAACTTTGTTCCTAATCATTCCTTTTCCTGCAGAATCTACTATTCCAAAATTCAAACTTGCTGAAATCGAAATTCCAAGTCTAAATCCAACATTCCTTTCAAATGGAGATTCTGCTCCTGGTCCTCAACGATTTTCCTTGACTCAACACACGAATTACCATCCTTATCGACGCTAGGTGTTGAAAAAAGAGAAAAGCAAACTTGCAAGAGTGAAAGAGGAGAGAGATTCCTGAGTGCAGTATTAATAGTGAAAAAGGGTGATCTACTGCTAGTTTTAAACCTTAATCCACTAACTATCCGATATTTATTTGATACTTGATGTCTCTACTTTATAGTTTTGATCGTGTATTTGGAAAATTTGTTATTTTATAGAGACGCCTTCGAATTAGGTACTTACTCTTAGCACAAGATTAAGTTAAAGACTTACGAACCAAGTTTCAGATTAATCGATAACTTTATTCAGGAAATACAATTATTTAAATTAAGATTAGATAAGTCATCGAACAGTTAGCTGTACGATTTTCCATTGCACTAACATTAAATTTTAATACTTGATTTTTTAAGAATCGTCTTTTAATTATAGATTATAGATAATAGTTAATACTTAATCGGAAAAAGTGTTTAATTCAAAACTATTTTTTTTTATTTTTCGTTCTTTTATTGTGTTCACTGGATCGGGAAAACCAGGAATCTTGCAAAAATTTCCAGTAAAATACTTTTATGCCTACCCTGAATTCCAATTTTTTCACTTCTTTCTCTAACTTCTTGGGTTTCAATTTGCAATCATTTAAGTTCAGTTTAGAACGATGCCTGGTTTATGTTCCTCACGTTCCTCACTTTTCTTTGTTCGGAGTTTTCATTTTAAAACTTGAGACTAATTTTGCAGACTTCCAAATTCGCATTTTTCCTTACTAGTACCAATTTATGAAAATTGGATTTCTTGTTTCGCTTCATTTCCTATTTCGAGTTCCAAAGTAGATCCCAGGTTTCTGTTCTTTATTTTGAAAATCTTTTATTTAAAGTTTCCTTAAAAATTCATTAGAGGATAATATTGGTCGTCGCTTTAGCTTTACTCTAAAATAGTTTGTACGTTATATTTGTATATAAGTACATTAAGTTTTTCTTAGCTATTTTTCTTAAGCAACACCGATTTCTTCAAGGAATCCAGAACTTGTGGGAATGGGACTTTCTTCTCGATCTTCAACACCGATTAACAAAAAAAAAGAAAAAAATATAAAAAGCAAAACGTCATTTCCCATCGTCCTGCAATCCTTTTTCTTTGTTCCTTTTTTTCATCTGCGCTTCTAGCTGACCACGTACTACGTTCTTTTATCCAATTCTAACAGGGTCGGGATATACTTCACAACCAGCTACTTCAGAAGCCACTCAAGGAACAACAGATGGATACACAGGAATTGGACCCCAAAGGGGTTACACAGCAACTGCAACTGGCAACAACAATTATCACCCTTATCGTCGATAGAGGTACCATGCCTCCAAATCACCAGATTTCCTCCATTAATCATTAATATTTAGATTTTAAGCGTATTGAATGGACGAGTAATGTATTTTTTTCTTTTACTTTATATTGGATCATTTTTTATGCACCTCTGATCAAACAGAAATTATTACATACTAATTATTCATTTGCAATTGTGTTGACAGCAATGTATTTAATTACATTCTCATCAGAGAATGTATTTTTGTTTATTTTTTTTTAATTTCGAATAGACGAAAACTAGTTTAAAATCAAAATGGAAAAGACTTTCGGATGTTTTGCATGAGCGAGTATTCGGACCAATTTTTGTACTACTTAAGATAATTATATAAAATTCATTCTGAAAACTAAAGGACTTATAATTCAGTACTCAAAAATGTTTTCCCTTTTCAAAGTTAAACCTTTGACTCTATGTGTTTCAAAATTTATTACTTTTTTTGACTGAATGTATTTCGTAAGTTAATTGTTTCAAGATTGGAAGATATTTTCTACATTTTCTATTTCTATTTATTTTTTTAAAAAGTTTATGAAAATATTAATTCCCCAGAATATCTACTTTAAAATCAGGAAATGTTTTTCTTCCTTTTGTCCTTTTTCTACAGGAACCTTTACCTTGATTAAAACAACACGCATCTGCTGCTTATACAACATGTATGGTTTTCATGGTTTTCATGATGTTTTTCTCTAGAAAGAAAAGATAAAATTGTAATAGTTAGTTGCACTTAGAACTTGCAGAAGTTAAATGAAAGCGAGTAAAGAATACATACATAGATTAAGTAAAGTAAATGCATTAAAAGATCTTTTGCTTTATCGTTGTTTGCCTTTGAAGTTTAACTTTTCTATAGAGTTTGAGTAAAGACTTAGACAATCGGATTTCCCCTTGATTAAATAAAGGATAGATAGGTACGTTTGTGGAATGTATTTCTCTAGATATTTTCCAAGAAAAAACAGTTTTATTATTATTAATATAATAGAATGAATAATTAAATAAATAATTACCATTCAAAAGGAATGTTAGTCTTAAAAACGGCAATTGTTCAGTACAGAATGTAATATTTATTACATTACACTCAAAGCATACATATTTACAAGTAGATATAAAGTCGGACTCTTATGCCATAGACGACTGTGATTGTTACACATTTTTTAAATTTACATTCCAAGTTCATTTTCTTAATTACTTTTTTTCGGAATGAAAATAAAAACAAGTTTGTAGTTACTAATCTTGCTATAATATCTCTTGTTTTTCTTTCATTTTCTTTATTTTCACTCTGAAACTTTACTTTTTTAAGTTGGTTGTTATTTCTTCCTCGTCCAGATGCAACCAAGCTAAAAAGCGATTTATTGCTTAGTATCATTATACTATATTAAGCGCCCTTCTAATACACATATCTCAAATTTCATACAGCGTTTTTGCCATTACACAATGCACATTGAGAATTGAACTTTGGTTTCTTCAATATATATTCATTAATAAAAGCCATTCAGTAATTACTGAAAATTTTTAATCTCCACTGCAGCAAATACATTACGTGGGAATTTTAATTATATGTTTGAATTATATTCCTGATTTAAACTCTCCATAATTTGCAGACATATCGCTTTCATGAAACTCGATATTTTATCAGATTTTATGCATTTTATTTTCAATCCTTTATTAAATTGTTTGGTAAATATTTCGAATTTTATTCTGGATCTTGATTAAGTCCAGAGGTAGACTTTTTAAAAAATCTTTTAATACCTCCCATTTATTATGAAATTAAACACGATTTATTGATAATCGTTGTATCCTATTTTTTTTAATAATTTAAAAGCGACGTTCACGTGATCGTACAGGTGTGACAACGTTGTTTATTCGATTTTGGCTTCTCCTCGATTCCCTTGTCCTGATGTTTGCGGACGGATTCTACAAATTGATAAAAAAAAGACTTATGAAAGAGAATATAGTCAGAGAAAAATTGATAAAGGTAAATATTAAACAGAAAGTCGGTGTGAATTCAGTCGAATGTTTTCTTATTTAAATATTAAAGAATTTTTCAGTTAAAATAGATTGGCCTTTTTTTTAATTTTAACAATCGAAATAAAGATGGATATAAAGTAATGAAAAGCGCGTTACCAGCGGCTGTCTTCTTGCCAATTGCATATAAAGCTTCATAAAGTTCTTTCAGCGGATGTACTTCAGGATTAAGACCGGAAGCCCAGATTATCAGCATTCGGTATCCATGCTCCTTGTAACTCGAAGGACCTACGATCGCATCTTTATCGTCCTTTTCATAAGGCTGCTCCTCATTCTTTATAAGAACATCAGGATGTGCAAATCACGAAGTGCTAAGCTAACTAACTCCAAAGCTATTCGATTCTCTCATTTTCAGAAAACAGTACAACTCATTAAAAATTACTTTAATATTGTCTGAAATTATTGGTATTCATTTATTATTAGTATTTAAAATCATCATCAAAATGTGCAGGGTCACCAAATGTCAACTGTTTTAAAAACGAGAAAATCAAAAAACGAGTTAAAAAAATATAAATAATAAATAAAATAGTTTGCACTCGGATATTAGATTTTATACAACAAACTTTCAATGTACAATTTCTTCCTTTTTAAATTTCAATACAACATTCAATCTTTTTAAGATTTAATATTGTTAGGCTTTTTTATGTTTAAAGAATTCAAATTTTCAAAAGGAAGGGAGTAGTTTGAAGGCAGTTCATCGGTAGTTTGTGTAAAACTATCCAGACAGCGAACTTCTAATCAGCATGCAGCTAAAGTTTGAAAGGCGAGAAGTTGTGCTAAAAGTTTAAGGTTTACCGGTGTATTGGTGTTCTATTGCGTTGATTTGATCATGATTGAAGGCCCAATAAAGAGCCAGTCTCTTCCAATCACCAGGACTTAGTTGTTTATAGGCCAACCTCCAAAGAATGGATTTTACGTGATCAGAGAGACCACTATTATTACTGGACATACTACCTCTCGTCTCTTCCCTCCATCTTCTTCTTGCTGGCGTCAATTCCTTATCTGAATTCGTGTCTTCCTACTCGAAACAAATTTCCTAATGTTTTTTTTTTATGATTTTCCAATTAGTCATTTTATTTCATTTTCAATTAAGTAACTTTTAAAATTAAAATTTATTTAGCTGCAATTTTAAAAACTATTCTAATTTATTTTTTATTAATTCTTTCTTTTAAAACACAGCTTTTTATACTTCATTTTCAAATTGACTCTTTTAATTCGGATTCTTGCGAAAAGATAACTAAATTCAAGATTTTAAATGTTTTCGAGAATTATTCTTTAAAGGAACAAATTATTTTGGTTTGAAAACATTCAGTGAGAAGTGGTAAACTTTTATGTGCAATATTACCGGTGTGGGATAATCTAATCTGGCAGTCTTGATAATCATGTCAACGATAGCTGTGAAACTACCTCTAGCAGCGATGTAAAGAGGCGTTTTTCCACTCTGAAAAATTTCAATGCTCATATTGAAATATTATAAAAAGAAAACCTTTACACGGAAAAAAATATTTATCGTTTTTCATGATTCTGAGGGAAATTTTTAAAAACTGTTTTAGAATTCTTGTCTGAAAAATATTTAAAATTTAAAAAAAAATGTTAATAAAATACTTTTAAAAATTTGTACTATTCAAAAGTCCATTATAGTCAAGGAAAACTTCGATATTAATTTTTTCCGTAAATATAGGTCTGAGATGGTAAAGATTAAGAGTAAAAATATTTCAAACTCCCATAAAATAGATATCAATCTTAAATTAACAATATTAATAAATAACAGTTAAATAGAGAACCGAAATAGAGAGCAACCAAAAAAAGTATGGAAAGTACTCTTCCCTTAAGAGAATTTGATTATAAAGAAACAAAAAGAAGAAAGAATTTCTATTAAAGAATTCTAGGATAAACTGTCCAATAAAAGCGAGCATCGTCTTAGGCAGATTAATGTCACGTCTAGTTTCTGTACTTATGTGTACAAAAGGAAAGAGTAAACTCTGAAAGCTTTATACCTTGTGATATATTTGAAAGAATTACGTGTTTTCAGCGAGCTAAACGCGGAAAAGCTGAAGTTACGTGACGTCTTTTACTAGTACGACCAGCGATAATTCGTGTTACAGATTCGCGCAAACTAAAGATTGATTGCACCTGAATAAAGGAGCCTGTGGAGGCGTAAGACTTATATTTACTTGTTCACGTTGCTCGATATTTGCACCTGCAGCCAACAAGAGCTTGCAGATTTCCGTGTGCCCCATTTCAGCCGCTATGTGTATCGGAGATTGTAACCTCTGGAATAAATCACACATTTCAGAGTGAATGCTCTTTTTTTTTTAATCTGAAAGTAAAATGGAAGGAAATAATACATTATTGAAAATATTTTTTGATATAATTAAAAGATTTTAAAGTCCATACGACATTATACTTTTGATAGCTCTCTATAATGAGACATTTAAAATATTTGACGAATAATATAGTTTATAGTTTGAAAATTCAGTGATATCATATATATCATATCATATCATATATCTCATCTTTAAATAAAGATGAGAAGTCCTCTAGTCAAATTGTACGTTTCGGATTACAGAAGATTTCAAGAGATTAGAAGAAATTTCAATATTTGGAGGATTATAGGAGACACTAGGAGATTATATACCAATTATACTGGTTTAATATTAAGGCTTTTATCACAAAACACAGGGATTACTAAAGGATAATATGTCATAATTAAAAAGATGATAAAGATTATATAATGAAATACTTGGAAATATGTAGGTCAGATTTTCAGGATTGTAGGAGTAATTTTCAAGTAGTGCAAGCTGTTTAGAGTTAGACCATAAAAATAACAAGTGGTATTAGACGTTTTAAGTCAGTCAGTGAAGATTAAAGCCATAAAAGTAGTTTAATCTTAAGGGCATGTGATACTTTACCATAAGAGCAAATTAGTTATACCGATTATACATTCATAATAATAAATATTGTTAGTAAATAAGAGTCAATAAACCTTCGTCTCATGTAAACGAATGTTTATTGACTCGTATTAGCTAAAAATATTTATTATTACGAATGTATAATTGGTATAACTAATTTGCTCTTATGGTAAAGTATCACATGTCCTTAAAAATAATTGTTTTCAAGTAGTGTATGATATTCCAAGTCAGCCATGAGGGATTCTAAGTAGTAATAGTCGTTTTAAGTCAGACATGCATGGTTCCAAGTATAAAAAAATAGTTTTGAATTCAAAATAATAAACTTCAAGTAGTGAACGATATTTAATCAGTCATTCGGTATTCTGAATGGTATTCGCTCATCAATACTAAGTAGTATTATCCGTTTTAAGCCAGCCATGCTGGGTTTTAAGTAGTATAAGCGGTATAAATCCGAAATAATTGTTTTCAAGTTGTGTTTGACGTTTACTGTCAGCCATGAATTCTATCGGTCGTTTTAAGTTAAACATATTGATTAACAAATAGTAAATCTAATTTTAGGTAATTCAAAAGATATCTCAGGGGAAAAATATCTAAAAAGTTAGTGTTTTAAAACCTTGAGGTCATCAATGGTAAAGCAAGAACTAATCTTACCGTATTAAGACTGTTTAAGTCAGCGCCTTTATTCACGAGAATTTCTACGGTGTCAACCTCGTTACTTTGACAGGCAAGATGTAGTGGAGTATTACCATTCTGCGAATCATTTAGGTCGTTAATTAAAGCGTCCATTGAAACTTTCTCTATTCATGTCGCCCATTAAGGAGCGCAGAGTGTGAAAGCATTTCAAACGTGAATCATTCCTTTTTTCCAATTCCCAAAAAGTCAAAAACTCATAAAATACATACCTTGCACTGCTTGTTGAGCAAACCGCCATGCTGAATAATCGACTCAAGTATTCCTTTGCATCCTTGACTCGCAGCCACGTGAAGCGATGTTACTCCCATCTTCAAAAAACATTTCAACACAAATTTTCAATGATTAAATTAGAGGCGAATTCCAATTTTTTTAAAAAGTGAAGTAGCTTTTTGCTTCCTCATTGTATGAAATTTTGAAGTGTATCTTTCGTTTTGTTGGTATGTATTCATTTAAAAAATATAGGAAACTATTTCAAAAGTTTTGGACACTTAAAAACTGAAAGCTAAAGTTCTCCAGTTTTGATCGCTTACCTCGTCAGTAAGTTCAGTGTTTGCTCCAACTTTTAAAAGAAGCTGAGCGATGGCTGTGTATCTATTTCTCGTGGTCTCGTGCAGAGGTGTATTTCCCTCATTATCTTGGGCATCCACGTAAGCTCCTAAACCTATCAACACTTCCACGGCTTCCAAATGACCCTCTGAGCAGGCACAGTGCAAGGCTGTTTGTCCTTTCTATTATAATCACAAAACATAACTTTTTTGGTTTAATTTAAATTTACAAAAACAGAATTCTAAACAGCAGTGCTTTTGAAAGTAATTCAAGTCTCTGAAAAATGATTTATGAAGAGGAGAAATAAAGTGGAAAAATTTTAATGAAATTCAAGACGCGGTACAGTTGAAATTATAAAGCAGCACGTAAAATGTGTGATATAAAGTAATTGAAATTTTTGGAAGGATTCGCATTCTACGAGGGTTGATATTGCAGGAATTGGTAAGGGAGTTTGTGATTTATTGACCTTATCCTTTGCCTCCAGTTCAATTCCAGGAATATTTGCAAGGGCTGTTATTACAGAAGGATGGCCAGCGAGAGCTGCATGATGAATTGCAGTTGCTCCAGTGCAATCAGTTGCCTCCCCATTTAATGATTCCAGAGCCTCTGCGAGATAATTTACCACCTCAGCACTACCACCTCGTGCTCCACACATCAGAAGTGTGTATTGTTTCTATCAGGATTTTAAATAATAAAATTATTATCCCCAAATATCAGTTACACCCCTGTAGTTTAGTTAAAACTCTCCATTTAAACGTACAAATTTTTGTCATTATTAAACTGAAATTTTGTCTAAAAATGATTCGTGATCGTTAATAATAGGAAAGCGATATGAAAAAAAATATTGCATACACTATAGAAAGGAGTTTATCTCTCTAGGGAAATCTTTCGAGGTCGTTATTTCGACTCAGAAAGTGGAAGGTTAAATTCGATTTTTCCCATACAACGCTTGTTTAAAAATGCTAGAGTGGCTTGAATATAAATGAAGGTCTAGAATTCGGAAACTTCATTTAGGAGACTTGGGAGATGTTAATGTCGAACGAGACTTGGAAAAAGGTGACCTAAGCTCCTGCAATTTTCATTCCAGTCGAAGGAAAGCACTTCATCCCGAGGGAACAATAAAGTAGATGGGTTCGATAAAAATTCATAAAGGTGAACATCTGTGAAAAAAATGTTTTCGAAGCTTTATTAAACGAAATACTAATCTCACATATCATAAACATCATTTTCAAGGTCTGGTAACTGAAGTTACCAACAATATAAGTTTTGTCTTTGCATTTTGTGTAATCAAGGTTTTTTATTTTAGTCAAAAGATTTTTTATGAAAAGGGTTTGAAGTAGATTATCTTAATGAACCTCAAACTGAAATAATGTACCATTATCTGGGTGATAAATGAAGGGGAATTTTTTAAGTAGGTGATGTTGAATTAATTACGGTGAAGCTCGTTTTTTAGTCTTTTCATCTTTCAGGAAGCTCATAAGATAAAAAAACCGGATCCTAATCACAGCAAAACTCAGAAACATACACTACTATTTTCCAAGATGTTCACCTGCTATCGATTTCCCAGTAATCCTCGTTTAAAGTTTAATTCAATCCTTCCCGACCTCCTTTAAAGAAAAATGCTCTCTTCCCAAAACGAAGATTAAATATTTCCTTTTGAATAAAAATCGTTTAGTTGTTACTTTACTGCTTTTGTACAAAGAATATTGAATAGAAGAATATAGAATATAGAATATCATATGAGAGGAAACATTTTTATCGTCAAATTGAAAGTAAATTTTAATATACTTTTTGATAAATCATTAATAAAACAAAGTGATTAACCTTATTTAGAGCTGAAACATTTGCACCTGCGTTTATCAACATTTTCACAGCACCTTGATGACCATACCAAGCAGCCATATGTAGTGGTCGCATTCCAAACTGAAGGAGAGAAATTTTGATGAATCATGTAATTATTTTTATTAAAAATACGTATCAACAATTGTATCAACAGCAACAAAATTAAATCAACAAAAATATGTATACAATTCATAATTATTTAAAAAGAATGAAATATTAATATTTCTAATTACTTAAAGTATTCACCCTTGCTTTATTTTTGTCCTGAATTCTGTAAAAATTCACCTATCAAATTCAAGAATTGGGGGATTCGAGTGTGAGCTGAGAATATGATCCCTTAGGTATAAAAACTGAATTTGCTTCAGTTAGCGATGTAGATAGCGAACAAATTTACTCAATGTAGATGCTCAACATCGAATAAATTCGTGTTATATGCTTTTAAGTAAAGAATCCATATTTAACATAAAGACTGGATTTTACTGTCAGAAATACTATAGCTTTCAGCAGTACGCTTCACTCACTTTTATAGATCGTAAAAATATAAGAGTTTTCTTTTCAGGATCTAGGAAAATAAAGCTAATAGGTGCATAATTTCAGTATGTGGCTCATTTTTGACAACAGCAATTGACAAAAGCAAAAAAATCTTGAGATTTTGTTGCTTTTATTATTAATTAGATTATATTCTTGATATTGAAAGAATTAATTGTGATAAGCTTACTTTATCCCTTGCTTCAATATCGCACTTTGCCTGTATCAGCATTTCGATGATTTCTGTACTTCCTCTTGAAGCTGCCCAATGAATAGGTGCACGTCCATACTGAATAAGAAAAATACTTCAGCCTGATTGATTTTCAGTAAATCTCAGAGATTTTGGCATCCTACATAGCTTACTATATGTGAACTTATAGCTCGGTTATCGAAAACGTGCAGCAGCACATCCCATTTTTATTTCCTTTTTACTGGGATACTTTCGAAGTAATGACTATCGATAAAGGAATTTAGAGCTGAGTATAAATGTCGGTTTTATTAAAACTTTAAGATCATTCACGATTAACATAATATAATAAATCGTTATAATAAAAACGTTCTTGGGTATTTTTATTATCTATATGTTTTACTTTATTCATTAAGGAAATGAAAAAGGAATATATGTTTGCAAATTTGATGCATCATAAAATTTGATGATGGAGAATTAGGAAAATTTACTGGCATTAGAGAGTTCTGGATTTGCAGAGAGCTTTGTTGAAACCTTTTTAATTATGTGATCCAAGTTCTTAAAGCATAGAGATTGCAGAATGAATATAAATAATATTTAATGTCAATGACTTACATTGTTTCTTGAATCTACGTCGACACTCTCCTTGAGCACTTTGCGAACTGCGTCCGCTTCATTTTTTATCACAGCCTCGTGTAGTAGAAGGTCATTTTTTAGTACTTGAAAAAAATACGTAATTCGGGGTAAAATTAAAATTATTGATATTATGACACTCGACAATCAAGTAGGTCAATATCTTAAAATACACAAACGACTCCTGTACATATTTTAATGCAGAATGCTGATATTACAATTTTAAATCGTTTTATGCAAACTCTATTCTCTATATAATGAATCAATCTTATTCTGGTCGTAAACCACTGGACAACTATAAATATTTCCTCTCCATTATGTATTGTGAAGAGAGAGGAATTTTAATCGTCTTTACAAAACCTTAATTAATCCGCTTATTTGCTTGAACGTGTTCATTTTCCATATCGCGGTTAGTTTAATTAGTTTAATTCTCTACATATATATTGAGATCAAATGTTCGTAACATTCGCAAACATAATATTAAAATACCCTCAGAATATTTCAATATTTAAGCATGTAATATTAGTTACACAATTTGAATACCTCCAATTAATTCCCATTTTATAATGGAAAAATTTCTTTTGCTAGGGATATTTTTTCCATTTCAATTTTCGATAAAATTTATTAACTTTTCAATCGTAGGCAGTATTCACCTTTGAACTGCTTCAGACAGGGGAGGTATTGAAAATTGAAATTGATCTCGACTAAAAATAAATTTTACCAAACAATATATATGTATATATATATATATATGTACTTACTTCTAGCAGTCTTGTGATTCAGTTCTTCGCCCTCAATGACTTCGCTGATATTAAGCGCAGGAGGGACTTTCACTTTTGTCATTTTCGAGACTTTTTTAAGGCTCATTTTTTGATAATGCTTGATCAAAAACTTACATTACATTATCTTTTCTGTAACGAGTACTCGACGACTTTTTGCACGAGGGATTTCTGCATATTTTTTTCATATGGGTTTCTTATCTGAAACCAATCAAAAGTAAATTGTAATAAAATATAAATATCAGTTACACAGAATTGTAATTAACTTGAATTCAAAGTTGTTTCGGTCAAAGGAAAAGTTATTAATAGTAACCGACTCTATTTGAATTGTAGGTCAATAGAAATCCGTTCTGCACGGCCAATTATTACCCTATAATCTCTCTGTATCCACTTTGTCAGTTTTAATGATGGTTAATACAACTTCATCGTACTAACTGGGGCAAATGCAAGCGACAGGTAATTTCACCAAATTCTATCCGAATTTATGATCTACTGAACAAGCCAATAAAAGATGTACCCATTCCACCGGATATATTTCAATTTAAAATATTGCAGTTATGAAAAATGTGAAATACGGATCAAAAATACCATATTTTCTGAAGCATATTTCATTGCTTTTTGCCTAATCGTTATTTTGTACTCGCTTTACCTTTCCTTTACTTTGGTAAAGTTATTAAGTTGATATCCATTTATTTTTCTATATACATCTTACTCATGAATACGAATTAATGAACATCTTTCAAAATCTGAAATTTATTTTTCAAAAGAGATTTTGTACCCATTGAAATTCGTGATCCTATTTTGAATTGGGTCTTATGATCTTAAAAAGTTTATGCGTTAGTCACAGGATTTATCCTACGTTTCAAAGCTTTTTTATTTTTAAAATCAGTACCCTTTGGAATTTCTTTGAGAAAAGTAAACAAAAAATTTATTTCACACAAGCGGATTAAGTTTCTTCATCGATCAAATGAGTCCACGGATAATGTGTTCCATTTGTCGTAGGTAATGGTTCCATAGAGTCGTATTTCCACTTTCTGATTGCATCGTATCGTGTTCGTTTTTATGTAACGTAACTTAAGCTTAATTGCCACTTGCGTCTTTCATTTCATTGGATTGATAATTCGTTGGTTAGAAGATAGAATTGATTGAAAGAAAAGCTTTGAATTTAAAGCCTTGTCTTTAAAGGTTAAAACTTATCTTTCATGTGGATTTTATATGGATTTTTGCTATAGCTTACTTTTATTACAAGTTTAGAAATATGTTTCGCATCATATAAAGTACAAAAGTTAACAATTATATAAGTTTGCTAGAAATGTTTGCTCATGACTATTAAATTGTGTCATGGCTGATGCATGAACAATGTAACTACTTACTCTAAGTAGAACATTCACTTTAATGTCAGACCAAAAGCAAACTTAATACATAATTTAAATGAAGTAAATATTTAAATTACATTATTTATCCCTAAAATGTTTACCAGGTTAAATAAATTCCATTTTCTTCTTACAACTTCTTTATTACTGCCTTTATATTATAGAAAAATTATAGGAGCGACTATAACTTTTTAAACGTTAGATGCACTGGTTTTATTTATTTGTAAAGGCATATTTTTGAGTAGTATGAAGGCTAATAATGGAGGCACTGCGAATTTGGTGCTTTTATTTGACATGGTAGTTCATCCGGCTTTATGCTTCCTGCTTCAGCCCCTTAATATCACTTCCAGAGCACATTTTGTTAGAATACCTTTTCAACATAGATAAATAGGGATAAAGAAATTTTACATATGAATACTCTTTCGCTTTTAGCTTTGTAAAAAAGAATATATTTAAAAAGAATATATTTAACGTAAAGGAAGAAAGTTATTCATAATAATGAAAAATAATCTGTATGTAATTAGTGCTCTAAAGATAAGAAAAATACGTTTGTAAAGTATTTGAAAATATTAAAAAAAGGTAAAAAATATAAAAATGCAACGTTCTTATCCAGTTTCCAATTCAACTCTTTGGTTACTTTTTAAATAATGTTCGAACTTTACCTTTACTTTATATTCACGTGGGCAACTCTGATGTTGTCACATGCAGGAAAATTTGCACAGCATTTAAAGCTTTTCAGAATAAAAGTGGGTCACACATCAATCGGATTTTTCATTGAATAAATAGTACGGTATTGCAAATAACTGAACTAAAAGTTAATTCAAGAGCAGTTGAAAGAGTATTTTTTAATGGAGAATTTTCAAGTTTTCTATTAATTTTGTTTAATATAATTTTCATGAAAAATACCAAGTTTCAGAGCCAAGATATGTAGGTGCAATTTGAAGAACATTTCATGCTATTTGCCTAACAATTCAAGGGGAAAGATAACAATGCTTCACATGGTAACAACTTCTGACAGTATACCCATCAGGGATTTCCCCTTTGCATAGAGTTTTAAGAGAATGTCTTTTAATTTGAAACAAGCGTCATGACTCATGTCAAGGGATATTGAACAAGTAAAAATGTTTTAAATTATAAAAAAAAGAAAAGAATTAGAAATAGGAATGTGTACTTGTATTAATTGAGATAATTTAGAAGATCCTACAAAATTAATTACTTTTATACTTTGCACTTTTAATATTTTGCATTTTTAATCCACCAGATGCAAGTAAAGATTACGTTTGGCTTATAGTATAGTGATAGAGTATTTGAGGAAACTGTTGAGTGGAATTCATAATGCAAGGCTAGACCTTATGGGGTGACATGAGGAATACAAACTCACCCCTATAAGAGAAAGTATATAGTGTTGTACGACTCCCTATAGGGTAACCACTCGTGCAAAAAAATAGTCTTCTGAGTAACATTATCTCCACGATAATTCTTTTTCTAGTAACAGACATAAATTTATCTGTTTATTGGTAAAACTTCAACAGTTTAAATGAAGTACAAGAAAGTTTGTTTACACATGGACGTCAATATTTAAATAAATATTTCAGATCAATGTGAAGAAAATTTTTAAAAACAAGATCATTTTTTATCTCTAGCATCCATTAACGCGTATTCTGAATGGCTTTTTTACGAGCTGAGAGAATATAAAAGTTTGACATCATATCAAATCATATATCCATATCGATATTGGAAAAGGCTTGTCAATGTGAATATTTCTTCTGTTCTGATTTAATGGAAAAAAATGAAAGAGGACTGACGTTTTGAATAAAGATATAAACGATAGCATCGATTTGAAAGCTCTCGAACTTTTCTGGGGTATTTATAATCTATAAATGTACGCTCGAGAAGTCTGCATGTTTTTGATGTGTAGAACTCTTTTATTTTCTAATGAAAATGATTTTCCTCTATTCGTTTGGTATTAGATTAAATCTCAGAATATTTGTTTTCATTTTGTAGTATCAAAAATAATAAGAAACATTGAAAAGTTATGCCTTCATAGTAAGTTTCCTTAAAGATTTTTTGTCAACTTTTCAACTTTAGTTTACCATTGCGTATTTATTTTATTACCCATTTCCAGATGTCAGTTACACAGGCATATCAGCTTCTCAAAGGAATTGTGCACGTCTCGAGTTTCTTATTTCAGACGATGCTCAAAGTAAAGGCTGTGAGCTTCTTTGATATCAAAAAGATACTCAAAAAGAAAATATTTCCTACTTACGTAATTTATTTTTCAAATCCCGGACTAATTAGACAAAATTAAATTATACGCAAGAGTTTTTGTATGCAGAGTATTCTCATAATAACATTCTTGATTAAATGCTAAAAAGGTGTACATTTAATCAAGAGATAAATCCTCCCTTTAGAGTCTCAATGTGGATCTCTGAAACCAGAAAGAACTTGTTTTGTGTTATAGTTTGACGTGCATGTTAGAATCAACAATGGTTCATTTATGAAAGATGAAAGAACAAGTGAATATAAAAATGCTTGAAAATAAAACATGGAAGCCTCAAGGTATTGAAAGAAGATAATATAATTAATATAATATGAATGAAATTGTAATTAGACAATTTCTTACATTTCAGTGATAAAACCACATTGCAAAAGAAAAAGGAATTTAACGACAACTCTCCTTCAGAGTAATATGGATCAATTTACAATTATGTATTATACTTTCGTATTTTTTTATCCTTCGGGGATGGTAAATATGCATAAAAAAAAGATAAAAAAGAAAGCAACTTTTTGCAAATATCCGTGAACATAAAATTTATATATAGTAGCTTTTTTACTAGAAATTGCATATCCCCAAGTGGAAAAGTCGGAATTATGCCGGATGTTACAAATGGCATAGTACTGTGCCAGTTGTGAACGAGGAGAAATGCCAGTACTTCCGGGTAGTACCGCGCCAATCGTCGGCGCAGTACTGGGCAAGTACAGGCGCGGTACCGATTTTATCTACTGGCTATACGCTATCTTAGAGGATCTGCCGAGGGTTGGCCCAGTACTGGGTCTGTACAGACGCAGTACAGATTTTATCTGCTGGCATTACACTGACTTAGGAGGTCTGCCGACGGTTGGCCCAGTACTGGGTCAGTACAGCTGCTGCACCGATTTTATCTGCTGGTATTACACTGTCTTGAGGGATCTGCCGAGGGTTGACCCAGTACTGGGACTGTACAGGCGCAGTACTGATTTTATCTGCTGGCAAACAGCTGATTGAAATTAGGCCAAGGTTTGACACAGCACGGAGAAAAAAGTATCCTCTAAATGTACTGGAGATTCTATGTTAAAGAATTTATGTTTTCGTTACAGAAGATAAGATAGAAATGACAGATTTTTTAAGTTAATATTACTTCCCGATATGTCAGGTTTACTTAAAATTTTTTTAAGCATCCTCAGTAAACATAATTAGAAATATCTGTAATATTTACAGATTTTATAGGTTGATTATACACGTATTTGATGGTAATGATATTTTGTAAGTCTTACATAAAAAACCTGTAAAGGTTATAGACTCTGTTAGTTGTGCATACTATACCCTCCCCCATGCGCACACGTGTATGCTCGGATTGAGCATACCCTGGAAAAAATGTGGGACCACCATCTCAAGAGCTTAGGGTAATGGTTAGGTAGCTGGACTCGCGTCCCGTAGGTCGTGCGTTCGATTCCCCCCAGCGTTTGCGTGCGAAATTTTATTTGTTATATAAGAGTTTAAATCTACAAATAACAATTAGTTATAAGAATATCCATAATATAACTGCGAATAAACCATGTTCTTAATTAATAATTGTTTTTCAAGACATTTTTTTCAATTTTTATTTACATTTATCTGTAACGGTTACACTTTTCGGTAAGTTTAATGGGATTTTTTTCTCCGTGCAGGTTTAGTACCTTCAGCAGTACCGCCTCAGTACCGAAGCCAACTCCCAGCCGAGTTACCTTTAGTAATAATGCCAGTACCCTGCCAGTACAGAATTTCAGTACAGGTTTAGTACCTTGAACAGTACTGCCCCAGTACAGACTGTCGGTACAGGTTTAGTACCATGAACAGTACCGCCCCAGTACCGACGTCAACTCCCAGCCGAGTTACCTTATGTGATAATGCCAGTACTCTGCCGTTTGCCATTCGGTATTATACCAGTACCACGCCAGTACAGACATCCGCCCGGCGGTACTGGCGCGGTACCGCGCCAGTTGTAAATTTCCACTTGGGTCTCTTAAAAACTTTATCAAAATATAGATTTAGTTTTAAAATTGTTGGTAACAATATTATTATGTAGAAACTTGATTATTTTTAAAGAAATATACTTAATCATTTATAAAAGGAAATATTTTCTCGATCCTTATAATATTTTATCTTCTGATGTACTCAGTACTTGTGTAGAAGGAACTCAGAAAGGGAAGCTTGAAAGCTTTAGAATGATGAAAAATCCTTTCTTCCGTAAAAAAAAAACTGTGTACTGTATGCGAATTTGTATATAGTTAAAATGCCTTGCTTTGAAAAATGTATAAAACAATATTTCTTGATTAAATTGGACGAATAGAGAGGAGAAAATGTCGCATTTTTCCACAATGTGCTAATTCATCTCCAAATATTATGATTCCTATGACTTTGTTAAAAATTAGTGAGTTATTAAATGAAAAAGTAAGCCCCGAATGTCATAAAAAATAATATGTATTATCTGTATATGTACTACATTTATAAAATTTTCATGAAATTTTTCGCGGTCTGACAAATTGTACACTTTACTCATTGACATATAATTTCCATGATCTACTTTATCCAATCAGAACAGCGAGGGACCTGAATAAATTTACATATGTATCATATCATGCAAAATGAAACAATTCAGTGGAATATCTCTCGGAATATTTTATAACTAATAACAATATCTTCAGATATGTTCCAAACTAAATTCTAATTTCAGAATTATGCAGTCTTTCTGAGAAACTTTAATTAAAACATCGTCTTTCGTATTTGCAGTATAATTATTTAGTACTTGATGGCAAACAATAAAATTCAAATACAAAGGTCAATTAAATTACTCTGAGTTTAAAATGACTACATTTTTCAATATCCAGTCAATTATCGAGCTTGACATCCTCTGATTGAAGGCAAATTTTAATGTACACGTTTGGATTGACGTACTAATTCTGTAATAATTATTAATGCGTATAATGTCAATTAGGTCACATGTATTTGCTCTCCTCAATGCCGTGAAATATAATATCACAATAATACATTGTTTGAAATAAAGTTCATTACCTACTTATATAAAATAAACTGAGATAACATTTCTGCACAATTTTTCCTCCTGCGATCAAAGCTAGATTGAACGAGAACGGATTTCATTTATCAAGTCGTTTCTGTTGAGAGCCCACCAGTGCCTTCGGCAAATTTTCAATCCGACGTGATCGCGCCAATATGAGGTCCCAGATTCTCTCAATTAAGTTTCTTTAGATTTGTTTCAATTTATAAGAAAATTTAGAATAGGATAAGAGCAGATTTGCAGGCATCCTAAATTTGAGTTTATTTCTCACAGGTTGCCTTGTTTATAGCCCATTTTCCTCGAAATTCATGTGCGAACTCTGAACAATCCTCGCACTCAGGTGATATTAAGTTACTTTTACCCTCTAGCCTGAAGGCAATTTTCTACATTTCAATGTACATGTGTGTGCTCGGCGTAAATAATTGTCCCATTTAGAACTGACTCCTTCATATTCTCAAACCACATCCTCAAATTTTCATACCATTCGAAATTACCGAATGGGCAAATTGTTTTGCATTATCACAAAAATTAAACTTTTGGAAAAAAATAGTTTGGCTTCCATTTATGTTGTCTATAACTATAAATATACTTTCAAAATTGGTGGACATTGGACAGACTATTCGGATCTCCCAAATAAAAAAGTGTACTGATTCTACAAAGCTATTTCCGAAGGAATTTGGCGTGCTGAATCCAAACCCGTCGTCCGAATTGCTCCATCAGTTCTCATTTTCGAGCTATTCCAACCGAGACATTGAAAAATGCCATTTTTCGTCTTTTTTGAAGTGGAATAGTTGAATTTCCCTTTAAAAAACATTTTAAAATTCTGTGATGATATTCATATTTTCAACAGTGATTTTCACTGGTTTTTTTCTTTACGCGGAAATCAAATTTTTCATTCAAATTTATTGATCACTTTTCATTTTAGTTATTGGTCTTGATGGGTTTAAATGTAGTGTTAAGTCTAAAGGTTTAGACTAGTTTAAGATGGGTTTAGTCTAGTTTGTCTAGTTTAAGTTTAGTCTATAGTTTTAAGTTTAGTTTTAAGTTTAGTCTTTTAAGTGTAGTTTTAAGTTTAGTCTGTTTAGTCTAGTTTAAGATGAGTTTAAATGTAGTGTTAAGTCTAAAGGCGGACTTAAATTAAGATGTACCAAAAATTAGACTTTTCTTCTGTGATAATGTTTGATTTTTTCTTTATTATCTCTTCTGAAGTAATTCTTTGATATAACTGAAAATTTTCACGTAAGAAACTTTATTGAAGAAAATGCTCTGTTCTTACGTAGGCTTGTGTCATTTTATACCCACCAATGTAGCCAATAGAGTTCAAATGTACTTGAGGTAGGAAAAGGTCTGGTGTGGTTTACTGCCAGCTTGTGGCAAACACGAGATCAGCGTGAACGAGCTTTGTATATTGCACGAGATTTTCTCTGTGTACGAGGTCAATATACAATAGATCAAATGTAAACATTATAAGTAATTGAGCTGCTCTTGTGTTAACATTACGGAAGTTAAACAAAATAAAAATTAATTATCTTTACATGCTATTATTATTATTATTATTATTATTATTATTATTATTATTATTATTATTATTATTATTATTATTACATAAATACCGCTTTCTGTGTTATACTTCAATTATTCATATTTTTAAAACATAGTGAATAAATAAGGAGTTTTTACAATCTGTCACTCTTGTTTTCTTTGGTCATTTGCATAAACTGCCCCACCTGGCAAACTACCAGGTAAGTTAGTTTCGAAACATGCTGTTACAACAATAACGTTCATTTCAAGCAATTTACATGTTAATTATGAACCACTTTGATCCTGTTTCTAATTTGGTTGAAGTTTCAGACGTCTATAGTCTGACGATTTTTTTTAAAGATTTATTAGAATAAAAATATCAACAATAAAAATGTTCTAAAATTTCCAAATCCTAAAATTTGTATTTATTTACTAGCAGAAATTTATTTTGCGATTTTAAGAGATTTCATAAGATTTGAAAAATCATAAAGGATTATTTTACGAAATTTATAGTGATATTGAAGAATTTCAAGGGATAAAAAGATTAAAGGATATTAAAAAATACGCTATAAGAGATTTTGATTGAATTTTGGGGATTCAAAATTGGGTTGAAGTTTCAGACATATAGTCTGACGAAGTTCTTTTATTTATTTATTTTTTTATACAATATTTATTAGATTAAGAATATCAAAGAGTTCCTAAATACATTTTTTATTTTTATGTATTTATTAGTAGAAGTTTACCCGGAGTTGCTCGGGATTTTAAGAGATTTTAAATGATAAAGGAAGTTCAAGGGATTTCATCAGATTTTAAGTGACTTTGATGAATTTCAAGGGGTTTTGAGAGATTTCGAGACATTTCAAGTGATTTTAATTTTCAAGGAATTGATTCTAATTTAGACGAAATCAAATGAAATCCCTTAAAGTTTTTTAAAATTACCTAAAATTCTTTAAAATCTTCTGTAAATGTCTTAAAATCGTTTGAAATATTTCCAAATTTCACGGAGTTCACTAAAATCTTTTGAAATATCTTGAAATCTCTTGAAAGCTCTTAAAGTTCCTAAAATTACTTAATGTCCAATAAAACATTATTAAATCCCTTAAAATTACTTAAAACCACATGAAATCTCAGATTCCTAAATATTTCTGGAAATTCTAATCTAAAAAAATCCTTGAAATGCTGAAAAATTCCTTAAAATCTTAAAATTCCTTTAAATTCTAAGAAATCTCTTTAAATCCCTTACAATGCTGGGTAAATTTCTGCCAGTAAATAAATAAAAAAATTTGGGTTTTGAACTTTGAAAACATTTTTAAAAATATTTGTATTCAATGAATGTAAAAATAAACAATCGTCAGACTAAACGTATGAAACTTCAACCCAATTTGTTTCTAATCAAGAATTTTTTCTTACAGAAAGCTGTTCTCTACAGTAAAATTTTCTGTACGAAAATGAGATAGTCATGAAAATAGAGTTTAATGAAAGTTTAGAAACTTGTAAACTGAATTAATAACAAAGAAAATGGTTTTATTACGAATGTTAATGTTTACGAGAGCGTATTTTGGTGTTTGATCTAACATTTTGAACTATATCTGACGAACGTTCGTGGGGTTAAAAACAGTAAACAAAGGAAACAAAACCCCCCGTATTTGTTCTAGACATATATGAGCCTGCTATTGTTTCTTTACCCTGAAAAGAAAACCCTATTGAACACGAAAACAAACTTTTCTCTACGTGAAAAAAAGTATAGTCGAAACAATAAACATAGAGAATGAATAAAGTTTTTAATTTAATCTTTAGTATTAATTCTAGAATTGAAAAGGTAAATATTTAGAACTTTAATTAGAGTTTCATACAGTGATTCGAAATTCCGGTGTAAACAAAATTTTCGGCGGAAATGAAAGAATTGGATAATATGCTTACATGATACGTGAAGGATATGCAGAGTATTCTTGAATTTGCACAATTGAAGAAAGTTTGAACAATAATAAAGAACTTCTCGTTCTCCGGCTTTTGAATCAAAGTGTATGGGATGCGAACTCCACGGAAAGCAGCATGCTACTGAGTAGTGAGTACTGAGACTACTGAGTGAACCAAGAACAACTGAACAACCCCTTGCATAGCTGAAACTTCACCCCATTGGTCGATATTCGCGCAGCCACGTGGTGAAATTATACACTAGGACAAAATAACTTTTCCCTTTTTACCTTTCACCCCACTGTGGATTATTTTATTATATATTCTAACTCAAAGAAATTTTTAGGAAACTGATGTTCAAAGGAGAGAAAAGAATTACCATTCTTATTTTAATATTATTTGGATATAACGAAATTCAAATTCTCGGACATCATTTGCAAATCAAAGTAGGTGCATTTAATTAACTTGAGTCCAGTTAATTTAAATTCTCATATTCAAACTGAAAGCGTTGTTTGCCTTCATTTAATCCTCAATATGTTGGCAGATATGAGAAAAAACTGAAAAGTAATTTGCATCACTTTTTTGAAATCAGTATATTTAAATTTTCGTTAAGTAAGGCAAATTAGCATTTAGAATATCCAAATGTTAATCTTTTCTTAAAAGAACTGTTTACTTTTTAATGTTTCACGAATCAGAAGAAGGTATACATAAAGGATTTATGAAGGTGATGTGAAGGTTGCATATTAATTCCGATTAATACCTGAATTCTAGGAATCAATAGACTTTGTCAGAAAATTGAAACTTTGTTCTGAAAAGTGATCCTTTGTTCAAGTTAATAGGTTCTGTCAGTTATGTCTATAACTCTATTAACTCAGCATGTCATAGAAAGCAACCAGGGGCACATTTTCTATCCCAAAGCAAGAGGCGGATGTTTCCAAACGTTATGTAGCAAATTAGCGCTTTTAGTGTATCCATCTCGAACAATCTATGGGCAAAGTGTATACATGAATAGTTATATGAAATTCAGGGGAGTAGCACTAATACGCGATGAATCTATTAAATCGATATACTATACACATAGATTCTGTTTCACTAATGTAGTATTAACATAGAGTTATTATCCTTTATGATATATGAAAAGATAAATAAAATTGTTCCGTCAAATCAATAGTTAATGTTGAAAACATGTATGCTTTATTTAAATATATGTATATATACAGTCGTAAAAAATGATTAATTTCGATTGTATTGCGAGAGTAAAAGTCGAATGAACCATTCCCTGTTTGAAATTTTTCTGCTTTTTCTCTCTACTGGCAAAAATAACATTCTTGAATCAATATCCAATTCGTTGATCGACATGTCCTTGGAATAATTAAAGTCGTTCTGTGAAAGTAGAATTATTCATAACTGCATTTTAGATACATGAATGAAGACCACTTTAGAGAAAATTTATGAATTATTTTAGGAATTCTACGAAATATATATGTGTACAATACAATTCCTATTTTCTCACCATTTTTCGAGAGCGGTTATATTGGTCGTCATATGATCGGGAACATTTTTTCATATATTCAGGCTTCTCGCTCATCCCATGAAGAATGAGCGTGAAATTCCCCAAAGACCCATTATTTGTTACCGGACCATTCTGCAAATGAGACCAGGTATATAAATGTACGTAAATACCTGCAGGTGGATCGTAAACGGATATTGGAAAATAATACGATGAAAATTTATTACTTTTTTGTGGCTTCCTATATATCTATTGTTCACAATTAATTTAATTTTCAATTATTGAAATGGCCTGAGGAGAATAGGAATTATTTCATTGTTTACCTCGTCCAATATGTCGAGAGACCAAATTCCATGGGGATCCTCGCCCCAAGTTGCCACCGACATGAATTTCCACTTTGTGAAACCATCGGGGGATTTATCCAGATTTCTGGGACTCAGAATCTGCACCTTGGTTCCTGTATAAATTGCCAATTTTTTTTCTATCACGGATATTTTGATTGAATACTTTTTCATCAAAATTTCAAAAATACATTTATCGGTAAAAGTACAGAAGTATTCATTAACATTAAATTAGATTTAAAATGCAAGCATTTTATTTTAATTTCTTTTTTACGAATACAAGAATGCAAATAATATGCTACAAACTTAAAAGGGTAAACATTAAGTTTGTAAGATTTTAGCTGTGCGTGTTACTGTTATTGATTCTTATTCGTAAAGCATGCGTATTATTAAAAAAGTCGCCAGCCTGTAAAATTCATGAAAGCGAGTTGGAGGGTGAATGACTTTTTTCTAATTATAGTGTTATTTATGCAGAAAACATTAGGTTAATTTTAAATAAAGTTGAAATGAAATTTAGTTTCTCGATATTGAAATTGGAGGAAAATACTTCCTGAAATGAGGGACATTACCTGATGGTGCCGTCAAATGCATCTGTAGAGAGCCACGAATGCTGTACCTGATGTTGGTTTCAACTTGTACGTGTTCCAAGGAAACTATGTCGTTCTTACTACCCACACCTACATTCACATAGAATTTTAAAATCCTCCGGATTCCATATGCGAGAATTGAATTGTGTCTAGAAAATATTGAAAAATATGGGTGTTGAAATATTATTGAGTGAATTGATGTAAAATAAGTTTTGCATACATCTTTTTATATCTATATACTTAATACTTATGCAATATTTATTTTCCATGGAAAGCTTTTAACTCTTGAAGAATCATGCTTTTGAAATTCAATTTTCTATAACACAAATTTAAGTGAACAGAAAAAGTAATTTTGCCTCTACCTTTGCTACCATCAATCTCACGAATTTTTTGCTCGTAAAAGACCATAGAAAAAACTTTCACATTGAAGCCCTTAATATACTTAAGAGATAATTCATCAATAACTAAAAAAGAAAACATTTTCTTTAAAAGAATATTCTATAATAATAATAATCTCACAGGTATTATTATCGATTATTAGGTGACTTTTCATCTAAATAATCTATACGCTATCAAACCTTAAACATCCTCATAAGTAAGATTTTGATAGTACCACGTAAATTTGATATACAAGTGAAATTATCAGACATAATATTGAAGACAAGAGTAGTAAAATGTCGGAATTCCTCCACCTTCTGGAAAGTTTTAACATTCGTAGATTTATAGTGAGAGAAAGTAAAACTTATAAGTTGCATAATTGTCCTTCTCGACGAGGATTTCTAGAATTGAATATTCTGTAGATGTTCCACTTTCAACCCTTATCGCACCAACGATATAAAAGCCAGTGTTCTTGACATCTCGTTAAATGTAACAAGTCGAGAAGCTATGCACACAGCTATCTACTAATTTTACAAAAGCGTTCTAATAATATTTATTATTCATAAAGATTTCTATGAGTTTATATTTGGTTCATTCTGAGCTTGAATCTGAATCTACTTACATACAAATTCGATTCCAATGAAATTCTGCGGAGTTTCTGAATTAATATTTCTTCACCAGAATTTATGTAAGGATTCATCAGTTAAATTATGTACAGAGGATTTGAATCTTGTGCTAGATACTTACTCAGTAGCAGCTCGAATTTCGCAGATATTCTTGTTCGGCATAGTCGTCCAATTATAACTTGCAGCCACTAGAGAGTCAGCGTTCATTAATCCAAACCCAAAGCGTGGGTTGAACCAAAATCCAGCCGAGTTTTTAAGCCACCCTGGATTGTCTCTGAAAGATAGGATCACAGGTTTTGATTAAAGTGGTTGAACAATAGGAAAAAAAATTTAGGAAACTTTTTCTCACAATGAATAAAAGAATTCCTGATTTTCAAAATTAAAAAAATCTTGAAGCTTGAACATTTTTTTAGTGAAAATATAAACCAACTATCCTGCAGGATCCACCAATTGTCCTAAAGGACCGCTCTCTACCCCAAGCGATTACAAAATTATCCAAAGGAACATCTAATTGTCCCACAGGGACTCCTACCCGAGTCGAAATATAGGCCCTACTTTGACGCTCCAAGTGGAAGTAT
>CAJFCO010000089.1:2060203-2070977 GCA_904066015.1 Synergus gifuensis
AATGAGAGCGTGAAAAGCGTTAAAGTAGGGCCTATATTTCGACTCGGGATATTCCATAAGACCCTCCAACTCTCCCAAGGAACACCCATGATCTTATCCTAACGAAATCCTCGGGAAAAAAGTCCCATGAAACTCTCCTCTATTCCACAGAATATCCAAATATTCCAAGAGGTTCCTAACTATTCCAAAAGCCCCTTCAACTGTCCTAAGAGACCCCTCAGGATCCCCCTTTATATTTTGGGACACTAAATATCTCATGAAATTCAAAAATATTCCACGAGACCCCCCAATTGATCTAAGAGATCCCCCCTCTTCTGCTGGACCCTCCAACTGTCCTAAGGAACTCATATTACCCTTACAGGACCCTCCAACTGTTCCTCGAAACAGTTAAATTTAAATAGCTACAAAATTCGTTTTTAAAGGCACAAGCCGCCTATTTTGTCTAATTTTTAAAAACTAACGGTGCATCTCCTTATCTAACGCAATGTGCAGTGGGAGAACAATTATATAAAGTATATATACAAGAATCATTCTCTGAGTTCTGCGAAACGTGAGGTGTTTATTTCGTGAATAATTTTAAGTTTGCTGGGGTTTTTCTGTTGAAATTCAGTGACCCAGATTTTCTTCGAGTATACGTGAACACCGAGGTCGGAGGTGCGAGGGTGAAATGTGAAGTGAAATTTAAATCGCTACCTCAGGGGGCTATATTCTGAGGTCCAGACTATAAGATGCTGAATGTCTCTCCAAGTCAGTTCGTTACTGAAAAAAATATAAAATTCATTAAAAGTTTTCGAGAATATATACCTCTATTCGCATATTTTTGTACTATATTGGCTTGTGCAGATGAATGAAATACATGAGTTGAAGTATAATGAAAAAATAGACTTTTACAGAGCGGTAACTTTATTTCCAAAGCTGGTAAAATTAAATATAAAATTGTCTTTGTGATCGAGAAGCTACTTTTAAATAGTTTATGGGCACATCGAATTTACTTGTAACATTTTGAGTGTATTAACTGAGGAAATTTAATTCAGGAAGTTAATTCAGGAAAGCTGATTCTAACTTAATTTATTACATGTCCCAACTTTTAGCTACAAATGCTTCGAAACATTCTATACTGCAACTAAACTGATTGAAACTAGAATTTCCATATATGATGGAAATATTTTATGAATAAAAAATAGTTTTAGTTAATGCTTGTGGTGAATTTAATGTTTGTTGATAGTTAGAAAAGTAATGCGCACTTTACTTCTAGGGCCAGGGCTAAAATTCCTGCAGCCAGTGGAGCAGAAGCAGATGTTCCGGTATGCTTGATGGTGCACTTATTTTTCAAGTCGGTTGTTATCTGAGTAAGATATATATTTGCGTAAGATATATATTTTATAAATACAAAAAATCTGTTCTTCGGGGATTAGAGAATTTTATTGGAAAACTTACTATCATTTGATCCTGATAAGCTCCACTACTGTAGGTGGTTGCGAGGGTGGCTGAGCACCGTTCACCATACCAAGGAAATCTTCCTGTTTGACTAGCAGATCCGACAGCCACTGTATAAATACTGCCAACATATCCATCACATCCACAATCGTCGGATTTTGATCCTCCATTTCCGGAAGCCCACACATATATACTACCTTTTCCTTTACGTCCCTGGAAGGCAACTTTTTTATGAGATGCCGAAAAGAATGTTCTAACAAAAGCTTTTCTAGAGCAAAAAAGCATTTTAGGAAATATTCACTTATTTTCTTTTGCATATTTCATTATCCAAAACTGTACTTCAATATTAACGTTAATAAATGAATGAAAAGAAAGGAAACTGTGAAATTATATAAATAGTATGTCACTTGTGTATCAGATTTATATTCTTGCAAGTAAGAAATAAGAAAGTTGATAATTAAGTGTAACTTCTATTAAAAGCATAGATAAAACAAAAGGGAACACTATTTCTCTATTTTAACGCTTTTCTTATAAATATCACTTGAATCAAGCTCCCTCTTGAATCTAAAAAGGAACAGACTGTTTGACTTTCATTAAGAAAAGCAAAGAGTGCTTTCCTCTTCAGTGCAAGAAAAGTTCCGAGGTCATTTTTCACACACGCGTTTCACATTTGCTAATATTATTTGTTAACACTTTCTGTTCTTAGGCGTGTATATAACTGTATGTACACATTATTTTAATTATGAGATCATTACATTTCTTGCGTTTATAAATCTGTAAAGAATGAAATACTGAATATAAAGAAAATATAATTATGAATCTAAAATAGTAACATTTCTTTATAAGAGTATTTTGTAATATGCTTAGAAGAACTTTATTTTATCAATATTACTTTACTTACTTAATGTTATTTTACTTACGAAAAACCGTTGCTCTAAAAAAGTATCACAGTCTCAATTACTCAGATTTTTAAATTAGCAGTGATATTTTAGGAAGCGTATAAAATTCGCCAAGCGTGACAAGTACGTTAATTCGCTTGAATTAATCTTTATGTAACAGGTCAGAGAAGATATGACTAACCTGCTTCACTCCTCTTTCGAGAGCTTCCGAGGCCAATCTGCCCGGTGCTTCTAAACTTTTTCCATCGTCTGCTGGTCCCCATGATGCCGTATAAATATCGACAATTTCTGTCTTAAATCCAAGAGCTTCACCTTCGACTCGGTCGTTAACAATTCCGTCTAGCATTTTTATTCCACCAATTGAAGCCCCAAAAGCCACACCAACCCCGCATTTTTGATTGTCAGCTTCCATAGCAATTTCGCCTGCACATCTTGTTCCATGCCTGTTCATCCCTAAATAATCAAAATTCTTGATTTTTGTTTACTAAAGCCAGCTTAAAAATGAAGGAATATATTATTATAAATAATTATTCAAATAAATAATTATTATAGATCATTATTAAGTTATTATCATTTAACATAGGGAGGCCCATTGTAGATAGGTGACCCAATTATTGAGGTCTTACCTGTTATCTCATATCGAGGAATAGGGTCGTTATCTCTCTCGTTGATATCGTAACTAATTTCGGGATCCTGTGAAATAAATAATAATGAACTAGGAAATAATTATATTTCAGACTCTAGTGTTTATAAATATTTTTTAAATATCTGTATCTAAATAAATTTATTCGTGAATCGTCGATTGATTAATTATTGAAGTATATGAAGAAATGTCTTTCATAATTCTTAATAAATTGATTCTAAATCAAATAAATTGAAGAAAACAAATAGAAAAACAAATAAATAGAAAAACAACGTAATCAACAAAGTAAATTTTTAAAAACAGCAGATTTCTGGACATCTAGGAGTAAATTTTGGAACCTGATAAAATAAATCAATCTTACGTAGTTGTTCCGAAGATCATCGTGGGTATATTCCAGTCCATCATCCAAAACTGCTACCCTTATTCCTCGACCTGTTATCCCTCGTCGGTATAGGGGTAGAACATTCAAGTCGAGTTTAGGAAGATCTCTGTTTGATCGTGTGTCTTGCTAAATCACACGGTATCAAAAACATTAATAAAGCTTCAGGTTACCATCTAACGTTATTTACTTCAAAAATCGATTAGTTTCCCTTAAGGTATTTAAGGTAGTATATTAAGGAATTAATATTTAAAATATAAGGAATTAATATAAGGAATTAATATTTATTAATATAAATAATATTTATTATTAATATTAATATTTAATAATATAATTAATATTTATTAATATAAGGAATTAATATTTAAGGAATATTTTACTTACCATACTAACAAATTCAATTTCCGTAACTTTACGTCCACAATTATAAAATTTTACGTTAAAGCTAGGCGATTTACATCCGTTTTCATGAAACGAAGGTAAATTGCCTAGTTTTAGCAAAAAATATTTATTGTTGCGGACATAAAGTTTCGGAAATTGAATTTTCTCATATGGAAATGACCATATGCCCTTAATAATCAATTGTTCATAGTTATGAGTAAAAGAATAATTAAGAAATAGTTGCACCTCAATAAGTGGCAATTAAATAAACAAATAAATAAATAAATAAATATCTTTAAATAAACTCTAGTAAAACTGTTAATAAATAGTGCAAGTTTCATTAGTTCTAATTATCAAGTTTTGTTATCAACTACTCTGAAATATTTCTTAATAAATATAAAAGTCACTGGCTTCATTTTTGTTTTATGGGACTGAATCTGATGAAGTCGTTACCAAATACCATTCTTGATCCCAAAGTTCGTCGTTGAACATTTTTAGATCCTCTGTTTCATCTGTCAGACTATTGAGCTTTCGTTTCTTTTTATCAATTTCTCTAGAACATAGACCATAGCATCCAGAAAGACTGGATTCGAAGGGCAGGCGTTTTTCTCTTATCAAGGGCTTTTCTGATTCTGGGTCGTCCAGGACAATGTAATCCCTCTTATAGCGGGTAATAACATTTTGTTCTTCTGCCCATACTATCTGTGTTGGACAATGAAATGAATAACGTTGAAAACTATATTCTACAATGTTGACAAATAATCAGTAACTAAATAAAGTAATAATATTCTTAAGACTCCTATTAGTACAAAATTTATCGGACAAGACTTGCATTTGCTGCAGAATTTAAAGGCTTCTGAGAATGGGAGAGTCCTCTCTTCCTCTGATCTGGATTTTTGTTTTTGTGCCATAGGTATGTATTTTCGAATCCCATCACCTAAAATAAAAAATTATAAACTTTTAATTAATAATACATTCTCTGATGAGAATGTAAAAAGTAATATTCAATTAAAAACTAATATTTAATTTAAAAATAAATTCTTCTTTAATGGTCTATACATTTTTATTTAAAGATACATAAATTTAGGTCTATTTTGTGTAAAAGTAATGGTGGTGTTGGGACGTCGCGACGTTTCACCCTCAAAAATTCTATAAGGGACGCTTTTATCAAGAAAACATGAACGTGAAGGGAGTTCTTTTCAGTATTGAGTCTCAGTTTAAAAAGGGTGTAGCGTTACATTTTTATTATCTGAGTGCTCAGTGTGGCAATTGTATGGCTCCACGTGTCAAGGCGTCAATACCGTCAGGTGGTGGACATAACCGAGAATGGTGCCCTTGCATTAAGGGGACCACGATATTTGTGTAACGCCAGTCACATATGGCTCGCTTTTGTCCGTATACCTCCTGGCACTGCAAAGGATTTCTCTACTTTACGCTCCTGGTAACTGTACAATGAAAAATGTCAAATATACTCTGAATCAAAAGATCTTTTCGATAAAAAAAACTTTAATCATTTTGCTTCCTCATAGAGGAAGCTTTGTGGTGGTGACAAAATCCAGTTTCCTAAAAAAGGTTTTTTTCAACATATTTTAATGTCAATATATCTAACATGATGTCCTGAAAAATTGTCCGGATGTGTGTGTGTGTGTGTGTGTGTGTGTCACGATCCAGCAATTTCTTGAAAACGCGTAGAGATAAATTGATGAAATTTTGCATAGTTATTTCATTATACACCTAGTTGAATTTCTTACAATGGTTTAACAAAATATTTAATTTTACAAGTTTTATGTTCTTTTATAATTTTCTTAAAATTCATTTTTTCACTATAACTTCTCAAATAATCAAAATTCAAAGATGATGTAAGGAAAATGTAGATTCCTTGTGTCGAAACGAATCGATTGACCTATATTATTAATGCATTTCATTAAAAAATAACAAAGTTATGGTTAATTGTATTTTCAAAAATTAATTTTTCGACTATAACTTTTCAAATAATCAAAATTTTGACTTGACGTAAGGAAAATAAATGTTCCTTGCATCGAGACGAATCGATTGGTCTATAATATTATTTCATTTCATTGAAAAAGTACAAAGTTATGGTTTTATTTAATTTTAAAAAATTAGTTTTTCAACTATAACTTCTCTAATATTCAAAATTCGAAGCTGACCTAAGGAAAATAAAGATTCCTTGCATCGAGACGAATCGATTGACCTATAAGATTAATTTATTTCATTCAAAAATAAGAAAGTTGTGTTTTATTGTAATTTTCGAAAATGAATTTTTCGAATATAACTTCTCAAATAATCAAAATTTAATGTTGATGTAAAGAATACTTAATGCTTCCTCTATGAGGAAGCAAATTATATTTGCTTACAGGAAGCAAAGTGCTCATTGAGTGAGCACAAAAGTTGATACAACTTTACAGCTAGTTTTATTTCTCTCAGAATTTTTAAACAATACATTTGAAGTACTTTTTATATTGTTTATATCTAGTGAACTATATTTATTATAAATAAATGTAAATTGATTACCGCTTTTTCATTAATAATCGAACTCAATACTTGAAATAATATTTTCGGTTCATTGGATTAGATTCCATGAATGTCGGTTATTATATAGATTTTAATTGCAAAGGTTTTTTTAAGTTACATGAACCAGAGGGTAACCATGCAATATTGCATTTATATTATATTCAATACATATTTGATTGGTTACATTATTGGTAAATAAATAAATAAATAAAGTATATGCTCTCTGCTGAGCAAAATATATTTTATTTATTTATTTATGAGAACCAGGAAGGATTAATTAGAAGGGAAGCTGAAAATAAATCAATATCAGAACTTAATGACGACTTTATCTATAATTCCCCGATCTGAGCCCGGCCGAGGCCACAGCAAAATTCACAGATTATTATAGTCTTATTTCTTATTTGAAATTCATAATAAATCCACCATTTCCATGATAAAGTGCACTGGTTCAAATTCCAATTAAACATGTTAAAGTAAATTACTTTTTCAGCAAAAATTGTTGTTCAAAATTGCCAATCAGATATTTGTAATCTTCTCGAAACTACCTTTTGTAATAAAGCTTTTCTTGCCTGACTTCAGTTCTGAAAGCTCTCGAAAGAATTGTCTTCAATTATTCTCAAATTGAAAATTGTATTTCAGAGAACGTTTTCCACTCTCATGAAGAATTCGTATTTTGCCGTTTATGGTGGATTGGTTTTTCAGTTTTCTAGATCAAAATAACACCATACTTTGATTATAGATTTCGATATGTAAAGAGAGGAATAAAAAGCAAAGAAACCAATTTACAAGCAAAGATTGCCACCTATACCAAGGTAAACTTAAAGCAGCGAATTACGAAAAAATCTTTACGAGAACGAGCGACAATACCAGAAGGAATGTCGTGGAGAGCAATCTCGCGAAGCAGAATGAATACCACACGTTTCAGAGGTCAGGACGGTTTAGCCTTAAATTCCATGGAGGGTAACGATTTAAACTCGAATTCATCGTGGGCGTGATAATAGGGATTTTGCGTTTCAGGTGAAGTTGGTTTGTCAGAGGCGAACGAACTAGAGAAGTCATTACATGGCGATCAGTGGACTATCCATCTTATCGGTATTCAGATTGTGTCTTCTGACTGTTGGGGGATGAAAGGGGCAGGAAAATGGTCGAATCCTAAATCAGAAGGGGGAAATTGTGGAGAAACAGCCCCAGGGAAGAAGGGAAGGAGAAATATCCAAAGTGTGGGTGGAGAAACAGTCAAAGGGAAAGGGGGAAATGGGGAAAAGGGAAGGAGTAGGGAAATCAAGAGAGGGTGGGGATTTAGACGAGATATTTTCGCAGTCCATTTGTTTTGATCGGATTTCCAACTGTCTCTCGTAATCCCTTGCCTGTAAGCCCCCGCAGGCGTCGTCGCAGCCACCAATGAAAACCCTAACGTCTATATCTTGTCTGACAAACATTTTCCACGTCTCTTCTTCAGCTGATTCTGTCTGGTTGGCTGCAATTCTCAATTATACTCCCTTTTCATACCTGGTCTCATTAAATTATATGTTTATTGACTTGAAATCATCGGAAAATAAATATATTCTGATGTATTTATATTTTTTTCTTATTTATGAGATACTGATCGGGATTTCAGTGAAACTAAAAGTCGTATTTATATGTTGCAAATAAGATTTCTTGATTTGTTAATTAAATTCAGGTACACGGAGAAAAATGGATAGTCAAACTTAATATCTATATAGTCTTGTTATATTCAAACTTAGTTTCTAGATATTTAGTTTATTTAGTATATATTGTAAGATAATTTAGGCTGAATATTTTAGATGGATGTCATACATAATAGATTTGTTATGGTTCTATTATTCTCTGAGAAAGGCATTTGTTACCGTCGTTATTGAAAATATTGATGCTATATTTCATGAAAGGAGATTGTATATTCTTCTTTAAAGGAAGCTAAACGAGAAGTATGTACTAACAGGGTTCTGAGTGAACGCAACCCTTTGTGTATAAACCTTGCTTGTTATAACAGAGAAACCGGAGAAGAGAGAAGCTAGCGTGAAAAATGTGGTACTTTAATCAGATTCCACCTTGTTCTTCCTAATAAGAGCTTTATTCATTTTTCGAGAATCTACCCCCTAAGTTATTGTCTGTAGATTTTCTTTGTCTTCAGAACAATAAACACCCAGAGATTTCTTAAATATTTCAACATCATAAAGCCGAAAACACATTTGATTTTTGAATTAATAATAAATATCCCTATCTCAAGAATAAATTTTGCAGAGAAAAAACTACGAGGAATCAAATTTTGAAATCCTGCATCACCAAAATTCAAGGGAGTAAAATTTTCCCCAGATCCCTCACGGAGAAAACTGGATATTAAACCGTAATACTTATCTATTTAACTATGGGACGACTATCTAGATATTTAGATATATCTTGATATTAAAACTTTATACCCAGATATTAAAATATATAATCCAAATATTCTAACATCCAATATTTTAATATCTGGATATTAAGTCTTAATATCAAGATATATCTAAATATCTAGATAGTCGTCCCATAGTTAAATAACTAGATATTACGGTTTAATATCCAGTTTTCTCCGTGCTCTAATGTTTTTTCCATACTTCCTTAAGTCATAGAAGATTTATGCCTTCCTCATAATCTTGTATGCTTTTGAAAGTAAGGAATAAATATAAAACATTAATATTTACTTGACAATATAGGGATGAGCTTTTTTTGACAATTCTCCCCTTCTATAATCCGTTGTGAGCTGCACTAATGAAGAGCGTACATGATGGAAAGAGAGGGTGGAACGAAACCACCCCTTCAGATTCACCAGTGGTAATATCTGTATGTCGTTTATGATTTTGAGGCCTCTGGAGAGGCTGAGACTTGACGGAGATCCAGGTCGAGAGTTAATGAAGGCAAACGCCAAGTAGCACATCGCTCTGACGTGTGTCGGCCTTGGGAACGGGTAGTTCATTATGGGGTTCAGCAGGGTGTCCCGTCGTTTATTTCAATTACTGCCAAACGTTAACGCTGAATCAGCGGGTCATCCTACTGTGACCAAATCACGAACGCACGCCATTAATAATTGCTGTCGAATCTTCTAAAGACTCGGGTTGACGTGTAGGAAAAAAATTTACGACGTTTCCAATGAAAAGCTGTGAAACGGGACGCGATATCATCAGTGGTCAGGTTTCATCTACTCTTTCCGGATGCGATAAGATTAGGTGTAGGGAAACTGAACAGGTGGCTCGATAATTTATTATCAGAGTATTTTTTTTCTTCAATGTGTGTCACATTTTGTAGATATATTGACAACGTTCAGGCATTTGGGGTTCACTGACAGAGATGAGGAGTTCATTTTATATATATTATATGATATATGTTTATAAATAATGTTATAAATTAAGCAATTTGAATTGCTCAATATCTAAATAAATCTTTCATATAATAATTACTGATTTCTGTCTCAAAATTATTTTAGATTGATTCATTCAAATTGTTTTAAATTCTTTAGTAGATTTTATACGAATTATTCTCTCTTGAATCTGTTTTTCTCTTGAATCTTTTTAAATGCCTAAAAAATATTTCCCATACTTTTGAAATAACCTGGAATTATTTTCAAATTCTTTGAAATTATTTGGATTCTGTAAAATTAATATTTGTTCCTCAACTCTCTTGAATTTTACCTGATTTCTTTTGAATTCCCTAAATTTTACTTGAATTATTTTGATTCCACACTGGGAGCTTAAAAATTTTATCAGAAAAGAGCTAAGTCTATTTTAAAAAGATGATTGAGTCGAAGACGAAATATCGACAATCGATACTTGCCGAAGCGTAAATTCCCCGTGAGTTGAATTTGAAATTTTGAATTTAGTATCGTTAATAATCATTTTATCACGAGTCTAAACTGGAAATACATTGAAAATCTAGGAATTTTAAGGGAATTTTATGGAGTTTTTAAAGATTTCATGTGAGATAATGGGATTTTAAATGTTATCGTAGAATTTTAAAGAATTTCAAGAAGTTTCTGGGAATCTTTAAAATTTTTCACGACTTTGATCAGACTTCAATCGGACTTTAAGGTACTTTGTAATTTAAAACTTTATAGGGAATTTTGTTGAGGAATTTCAAAAGCTTTTTATGATTTTCAAAAGATTTTGTAGAATTTAAAAAGATTTCAAAGGTTTTCGTCAAATTTTAAGGGTTTTCAAAAAATATTTCTAATTTATAAAAGATTTTGTAATATTTTTAAGGATTTCATGGAATTTGATGAAATCTTTAATGATTTTAAGTGATTTTAAGAGTTGAGAAATTTCTAGAGGTTGCTAGAAATTTTTAGAGATTTTCACTAATTTTAACATGGATTTCAAGAGATTAATGATTTTGAAGGTTTTTATGTGTATTTTTAACGATTTTTAAGTGATTTTTACAAAATTCAAGAGATTTTTAGGATATTAAAACGATTTTGTAGAATTGTATGTGATTTTAGGATATTTCGTGAAATTT
>CAJFCO010000089.1:2073137-2131359 GCA_904066015.1 Synergus gifuensis
AATCTTGTTATAACAAGATTTTTTAAATTTACAACGGAAGAATTCTTTATTCGTAAAAAAAGAACATGAAGAATTTTGATCTCAGTAGATTAAGCTACTTAGAGTCAGACATGGATGAAAACAGCTTGTTAAAATTCTAATTAAAAGAAATTAAATTTTTACAAAGAAGAAATGTTAAATTTCACATAGTACCATCTGAGATGGTTTTGTCAAGTAAATATGAAAATGTAAAACTCACAGTGCCAAAGTGGATGTAACCCAACCGTAAAGCAAGGAGTGTCGACACTTCCTCTCCTCCTTCAATTCTAACTACCCACTCATTTTGATAATCTTTTGAGCCGTTGTTAAATTCACCTTCAGCGTTACTCGAAAAGAGAACGAGTGTAATGTAATAAAAAATAACGATGTGTTGTATGCTTGCGCTGAAAACGTAAACATTATACGACTTTTAATCTGATAAGAGTTTCGCATGGGAAAGATTATCCTATTTGTATCAAATTATTCAGAAATTATTTTTTTAACTTATAATGTACTGTACAATTAAAATTAAATCTTGATTAAGGAAGTCTTGCCCACCGAATCATTGAAAATCTCTATTTTTGATATTAAAGTTGAATTTCCAAAAATTTCATTTAGTCTCACTTCCACCCACTTTTATCACTTTTTACGTATTTTTTTTTACACCAAGGGTGTAAGGAAATTGATTTTTTGCGGCTCGGAGACTGTTTAAAAGTTTAATTTCCAAAAACTTTATTTGGTATCACTTCCACCCATTTTTATCACTTTTTACGTAATTTTTTTTTACACCAAGGGAGTAAGGAAATTGATTTTTTGCGGCTCGGAGACTGTTTAAAAGTATCCGAAGGAGAGGCGAATGAAAAGTGATCGGACAGTGTGTGAAGCAATTAGTTGGACCGTTTCTTTTGTTTGTCGCTAGTTGCCTCCCCACTACTTCCGACCTCTTCGGTGGGGAAAACGGAGGGTTGGAACTGAATACTCAATGGAGGGATATCTACGATACGGAATGCATTTGCAAGCAAGAATGGTTTCGTGCTTTGAGAAAATCAAATTATTTCCGTATTAGTCTAGAAATCAATAATATAAAGTAATTGAATATTGTAGAGTACCGAGATAGGAAAACTGAATCAGGGAAGTGCACATAAAGCTACAGAGAAGAGAGGAATTAATAAATAATCTATCTTCACAATAGAATTTTGATATTTGCTTTGAATGCCTCAGGCTTGAAAATACTCAGGATTTAGATATTTCAATTTAAGAATTTCAAATTACAATTTAAAAGACGATTTTAAAAATGTCAGTTTTAAAAACGTCAATTTTAAAAATGTCCAAATAGATGTTACCCAAAATATCATTTCAAGATGGTTAAATATACACAATATATTTTAGAGGCGGAATTATATTCGCGTTAACGTACATTATCTGACATCGTGACAGTGTTCAGATAATCTTGTTATACCGGTTAGCAAAAGTTTGCAATGGTTTATTAGAACACTGCAACGTATTTTCTGTATTTCCACCAGGGTGGAACATGGCGTTGGATGAATGTCTGAAAAGTTGTCTGAATGCGAGACGGGATTGGTTTCGCGTATAACTTATTTATTACAAAGGTCTTTATATCAAGTTTTCTTCCCTACGTTCTTGGAAGGGTAAAACTCAGATTCAAGTTAGTTACCTCACTCAAGAGAGTTCATTCAATTCACTAAACAATTAAATTTATTTCAGATAGCAAATGCACTTCTTCCTTTATAAATATACGAGTATCTTGCTTGTTATTGTAAAGGGCTTGTTAAACAAGTAAAGTTTAGCAAAACGTTTTAAAATCGATTACTCAAAACTTGATTCTTATCATAAAACATATGCGAACTCATTTGGATCTACTCTATAGAGTATATAACTATAGTTCCCAAATCGAATTTTTCATGTTATTATCAGAATCGCGGATCAAACTGAAGTGGAATTGGTATGTTGAATAGACTGTTTTAATACAAAATTTAGTTCTAAAAGGATGTCTTGTAAATTTCCGATGACTGAAAATGTAAAAAGCTAAGAAACTGTAATTTCCACACATGCGAGAAAAGAAAGGAGCAGCCTATTAAACGCCTCGTCGCGCTACTCCACAGCCTGGCGTTATTTTCTCCCCTTGGTTGAAATAGAGCACGAAAGTAACCGTGGAAAATTGGAAAGTTTCCGCGCGATAAAATCGAGCTTAATTTTCAATAAATCCACGTTCCTCGTAGGTGCTAGGAATGTGGTGGTACCAAAGAGACGAGCACTTTTAGAGAAAAGGGGGGTAGTTTGGTTGAGAAAGGACGGTGAAAGATTGGTGGATGAGAAGGCCACGGCCAGTGAACCGAACGTGGATGGACCAGGAGTTGGGCCAAGGTAATTTACTTGGTAATTATAAAGTTGCCAGCTCCAACGACGCGCATAGTTGTGAATATTCAAATGCGATTACATCTATGATCACATAAATTATTCGGCTCGCGCCTTTGTCGCTTTTTGCTCGCCATGCTTTCACACCACTTTCAGTTTAAAGCTCGTGAAAAGTTTAACGCTATACATCGAGTGGCGCTTGAATTCACCGTTAAAACTTATCAAAATCGCTGAAAATTTTTGAAAATGTTAGCATCTTTTTAATCCCAAGCAGAGGTCATCCAGAAATCGAAGAGATCGAAATTTCATATGAGAGTTAACTGTGAGAGATGGGAGAAACGATAAGAGATGAATGATATGGAGCCGGCAATAGTCGTACGTAGTTTTGATAAGGATAATAAAAGAATCCAGCGCTTGTGATGATTTATCTGCAATGAAAATTCTCTTTAGTGGTAAGACTGGTCTTCCGGCTATCTGTAATATGCGCAGTGGCTATACATCGGCTACATTCACGAAGATGGGGTGTGGAGGTGAGCTTTGGTTTCCCTGCGGGCTATTTAGCGCATCTGCTTCCACCCTGGACGAATAGGGGTTGAGGCGGTAGGTGATGGAAAGGGGCATGGAAAAGGAGGATGAGCATCTACTACGTGACCAACAAGCAGCCGCGTGGGGCAATTGTTCAGTTTCCATCGTGGCTTTAAATTCATTTGCTAATTTACTGTGCGCTTGGCAGACAGGAGCCGCGCCAGGAATTTTAGTGTATCGCGAAAATCACGTACACGTTCACAATAGTGCTTGGCTTCTGGCACTGCTCTCGCTAATTTCTGTCTTCACAGCCTTTCAATAAGACACTTAAAGCTACAAAATAATAAAAGATACGCGTCAGGAATAAATATAGACATTGATCCCTCTACATTGTATATCTAAAAAAATATACAATGTCGAGAATTTAAAGCTTTTTTTCTATTTGAGAAAAATGTTGCTTTCATTACAATAAGATTTTAATTTGCGGAAGTAAACTAAGTAATAAAGGCTACTTTATTCATTAAAGCACTCTCTGGTGCGCGAGTTTCAAAGCTTTAAACTATATGTACCGGAAGCATTGGATAACACGGATACCTAAACTATCGATTAGAGCTACTTTTTGTGGCTTACCTGTGCATTTTTAAATAGCAGAGAAACTTCGAAAAACAAAAGGAAATTTCCGGGTTAGCCTTGTCTTAGAAAAGATACTAAAATTTTGCAAAAAAGATATGTGATATTGATAAGGTTGGAGAATACAGATGGAGATTTAAATAAATACCAGAGTCGTCATCGTGGAAGATTTAAGCTGCAGTGGTAACAAAATGGAAATGAGGGTTGTAAAATGGAAAATGGAAGGTGGTATAAAATAGGAGCCGAGTTTCTACGGGTCTTGTGCGCACTCCCCTTGACTCACCTCTCTGGAAAATAATGGTCGGCGGATGTGCCTGTTGTTCCATTTTTGCGTTTGTAGCCATTCCTACCCCTCTTGTTTACGCGTTTCTCCCTGAGAAAACTGAGCAACGTCTCTCCTCACAAACATTTTAGCGTCCAAAGTATTTTTTCCCCGAATATTTACTAAATTCGTCGAGCTTATGTGTAGATATATTCATATAAATCAACGTAAGCTTTTATTCGAAAGCTTCAATCAATAATATTTCTATTTCACGAAATACGGTCTTGGGAACAATTTTGAGAATATATATTCATAAATGATAAAAATGAATCGAAAAATGTATTGTCTAGATGTCAATTTATTTTTCCATTAGCTTCTGAAGTTGCCAATGTATGCAAAATCGCTAGATTGAATTGTCGGCTATAGAAAAGTGGAGATCCGGATTAATTTGAATGTGAAGCGCTGAAAGGTATTGTGGTTTGTAAGTTATAGGTGAGGAAAATCTTATCACACTTTCCGGGCACTGAGGATTTATCCGATGGAAATTCCTTATCGGAAAGGTCATCGTTCTCGAACGTACAGTACCTGTGCAAAGTTAGGTACAGGAAAGAGACAAAGTATTCTTTATTGATTGAGTCTAATGAAGAGACCCGGTACGAGATTCCACTACAGATATCAGACGCCTCTTTAAACGTAGCTATCTAGTCCAGATTGATTAGATTAGGCAGAACTTTTCGAGCCAAGTGCTGCCTCTCTTTAGTATCCTTAATTCGCTGAGCTTACAAAATAAAAAATACGGCAAAATTGTAGAGAGTAAAACAATAAACAATCTTCTAATATTTTAATAATATCTTAATAGTGAAACAAATTTCAGAAATTATGATTACGAAATTGATGTGAAATCTATGTGAAATATAGTTTGCAGCACAGAAAGCTGGAAGGGAGAGATAAAAGTAATTGAATACGTTTTCTATTATGGTAGAGATAAATTAATTTCACATAAAAGAAATCTTTCGAACTGTCTATGTTGTTTGTCTTTTATCACAACTAAGGAACAATAGTGTCGATAATTAAGTTATAAGAAAGGGGAGGGAAGTCGCGTTACGAGTCTGCAACTCAATTTTCTGCCTAGCGAGAAAATCCGATATAAAGTTTTTACGATCGTAGTAAGTCATAGTTTTTTATTATCGTTATCACTCAGGTAGAGAATTGACAAGAATGTCTGTATTTCCGGCCTCATTTTCTCTCTGCTTTTGTAAATTCAATACTTGTCACAGTTTACAGATTTCCTACCTCACCTTATGCATTCACAGAACGATTCAGAGAAAAACACACTTTGACGTGTCTTTGGAGAGTTCTACTTTTTCCCTATATTGAAAGAAGTTTAGAAATATCTACAGTACACACGTGGGACTCGTTCGGAGAGCGTAGACCGGAAATCAGGAAAGTTCGATTGAACACGTAAAGCAAGATGTGTTTCGCCGACAGGTAATTTTTCACGGTTAAACAAATTATTTGTATAAGAGACGAGATTTATTTGCAATGCCTATTCTGGTTTCCAAAAATTCAACTTTTCCAATTCCCTTTTCTCATCCACTGTCCCAAGAAATTTTCCTACTCACCCCATTTTACACTCTGTTTTTCCACATTTTTTTCAGCCCATTTCTCTAAATTTCCTTTCCCCTAAAACCTTGTGTAGCTTAGTTTTTTGAGTACTTGGGAAAATCCCAGGTGTGGAATTCCACACTGGGGAAAAATTTGTTTCGCCGGCCCTGTCGTTGCCCATTACTTCTCGCGATTCTTCAATCCCCTTGTGAAGTAAGTGGGAACGGAAATTGCCTGCACTTGGCTTCTCACAGACTGAAACATAAAGGGACGTTGAGATGGGAGTCGGTTCGAGAAGAACGATGGCAGCTCATAAAAATGTAATTAACTTCATATAAGATGAAAGAGAAGCTGAAGGCAATGTGAGGTGGTGGAACACGGACGAAATGAAAGAGATGGTAAAGATTATGGAAGAAATTAAGGGCAAATGGTAAACTTTGACGTCCCGAATTACTGACCATCCCACGCATTCTCTCCGATTTTCTTTAAACTAAAAAAAAAGATGTACCGCTGAAATTATGACAGAAGATGCTAGGGCACTGGTCCCTGGTCCTATATATTTTTTTCATTTCAAAGGAAATAAAATCCATTTCGAAGATGAATGGATTGCTATTTTCACATGTCTTTGAAAAAATCGTTCAATTTTTTTGATTCCACTTATAAATCTGAAAAAATACACTTATTTTACATTTTTGTCGAAACTGAGATTTTCACATTAATCGATTCGCAAAAGAAAACTGAATGTATCTATGCAACTGAAATTTTTAAAAAACAAATAGATTTTATTAAATATAACAAGATTTCTGCGTTCGGCTTTCGTCCCCTGTATTTTTTTTTATAAACAACCGGTATGTCGATTTTGTTAGTCTACAGAATCGTTGATTTTCTATGTTCGAAGCTAAATAGACGTAACTGTCTTTTTAAGTTGTACGGCAAAAATGTATCCGCACTCATGAATGTATTTTCGATATGAAATCTCATCGAAATACTCGCTTTATTGAATGCATCCTTCCGATATTTCCAGAATGTCCACGCCCGCAATTTTGCAGGAATATTTTGAACCTGCGAGTGGATGAGTGTTGCTCTGTCGATGAGGATCAGGATTAGCATGTATGCGTAAGTTAGGTGAGGATTTCCGCCATCGAGAGGCGCCAAGTCGATCAAATGAAGCCTGAGGCTGTGGTATGTCCGTTGTAGACTACTCGATTTCCTCTCTCCCTTGACGAGATTTGACCTTCGTCAACGAACTCAAGCCGACAATGCGATAACATCGTGACGGATGTCTCCACTATGCCTCTGGGGTGTCCTGACAAGCGGAAAGAGCTTGTAATTCGATTTGGTGTGGCTGGTCTGAAAAGATTTTTATTTTAGGAAAGGTCAGTGAGTACACAGAGTCCTGAAAAAAATAACCTATCGTCGAACCCCCCATCGATATACCCTTAATAAATTGCTTAAGAGTCGCTTCGATTATGTGAGTCTTTTTTATGAAAGACATATATACACTTCACTACCCTTTTTATCAAGAAATATAGGAAAAGTATATATAAGGGGAGACGACATCTACATCTTACGTTGCAACATTTTTATTTTTGCCTCTGGTCAAAATAAGCCAATACAAAATTTAACCTATTTTTCTTTTATGTTTTCTCATTTTTCTTGATGTGTTATTGATATCAGATGTACAATTCCACACCTGGGAGTTTAGAAGGCGTTTCTATATTTTCAAATATTTTCCACGATTTCATATTAACATTTACATATTTCCTTAGTAGAGTATTTAGTTTGGTGTTATAGAAAAAAATTTCTATATCGACCTTCACCCATCTTGTTTCCGTTATTCCACATACTTATGGGAAAAGTGGCAACCCTTTTGAGATGAGCATCGTTTATTAGGATGCCCAAATTATAAAGCTTTTTTAGCATCTCATAAAACTGTTTTTAATTAAGAGCATATGATGATACTTTACCGTAAGAGCAATTTAGTTTCGCCAATTTTACGTTTGCAGTAATAAATACTTTTTACTAAACTTGGGTCGTTTACCTTCGTCTGTATGAAACGGAGATAAATGGTTTAGTTTCAGCAAACAGATATTTATTATTGCAAATATTTCTTTTGAAATAACATATGTTCTTTGAAATATACCCACATTTTAAAGGAATTATTCCTGTTCAATAAAAAAGTGTGAGGTTTCATTTTTTTAGAGTTTGGTGGAGGCAATTCTGAATTTTATAAAAGAATGTAAGAGAGAAGGTGGGAATGGACTGGGCAGGGAGTGGTAATTTAGGCGAGTGGCTTTTTGGCTCTATTCAATAGTAGAGCAGAGTACTGTATATGAAAATTAGCTCTCGACTGCTGTAACAATCGTGTTTTTGCGACTCGCTTAGATAGGCGTAATAACTGTCTACAATAAAGACTGTCAATGTACATCCGCACAAATAGTCTCCACAACGTGGAGTGTATAAAATTTTACCCAAATATACAGTTGAATATGAGACAAAAATAAAAAAGGTAGCATAATCTGCACAATACATTTTTCTCATCCCTTATCTGATTAATCAATAATCATACCAAGGTAAATATCAAAGAAATTGAGAAAAAATGAAATATTTTATCGAGCTTTAGTGAACAGTGAAGATACTAAAAAATTAGCCTCTAATTTCTCTCTTCTGGACCCTTCTTTTATTGCTATTCATCAACTGGGAAGTTCAACCGCTATTAAAATCTTGGTCTACTTCGTTACACTGAAACTTTGAATCAATATTTGTCGATTCGTCGAACGAAGGAAAACATAATGAGATGATCGTTACACGCGCTATTCGATTTCTTGGCTCAGTCCCAGACCATTTGATGAGAAGCTTTGCTTCGGATTCGAATTCACAAAGTATTTTCTCCAGTTAATGATATGCGAGCTGTCGAATTATATATTTATTCATTTTTATATTAAATTTTTATTCTTTCATTAGCCATTTTAATATAGCTATGAAAGAATCTATATACAATTTTATAAGAATGCAGTGAATGTCAGAGCATAAAATAATTAGAATGCATCTGAAAGTTAAAAGCTTGGAGGTCAGGGTAAGTGGAAGAGAATTCATGTTGTTTTTAAAAGTATGTAGGAGAGTTTTGTGTGGTTTATCATTATTTTTCATGGGCAGTTCTTTGTACAACCGCTGTACCGCAGCCGTAGCTCTTTGCTCGCAGATCCGGTTGACCGCGTGCACGCTTGACATTTGTCATCCGAGATTCCTTTGTTCCGGCGCGAAACAAACGGGAGCAGGCGACCTTCTAGCTCACCTAGCTCACCTACCTCACCTCGCGAACCCACCCCAGGCATCAACTCACCCCAAGCATCAACCCTCCCGCAGCCTCTTCAGCTCTGCCCCTTTCCAGTCCCGGTGTTATTGCGCGTACGGTTGCACAACCGCAAACAACTTTGTGTGCTGTTCATTGTATATGTTGTACCACTAACGGAACTACGATCAGAGACTCCTTTGTGACTTCAAATAATTGGAAAAAGGCAGACAACTATTCCACATGAAAATCGAGATGGCACATTTTCTTCCAAATGAAATTTCTATTTTCTATACGTTCACACTATCTGTCTTGCATTTACATTTTACGTTTTCATTTACATTTTCACATAATAGAGTCAATATTCTGTAAATTCTCGTCAAATAACATTTTTCGCAAATGATGGTGCATTAAAACTGTGGATGTTCAAAAGTAAAATTGAAATATTAAATGGAACTCTTTCCGCAAATTATAGCATAAAATTATAGCTGAAGTGATGAAAAGAGTACAGCTTCTTTCAGGAAACCACTCTTGAGTTAATTCTGGAATGCGTCAAAGGATAAAACCTTCTGGGCTGTTCGTTTCAGTTTTATTCAACGATGAAGGAATTGAAGTTCATCTAAATAACATCTGGCGCTTCTGTGGTTTGCCATTCCGCTCGGCAGTGATTTCAGTTGCTTCTTGTGTTTCGGGGTGCAGACGCCTGCGTTCACTCGGAAAATTCGCTTCAAGAGTTCATCGGAAAAACGATTCAAGTCACGTAGAACCACTTTTCAGTCAGTTCCCATAAATTATTGTTACGCTCCATTGATCAGTTATTACTGTCATTATCGCGGCAGTTTACTGTCTGATTTTTCTTATGCAACGACTTTATTATTTCAGTCCCTGGAGAAGGCTAATTATTTCAAGTCCATGAGGCAGAGAAATTAAATATATATCATACAATAAGGAACCTCAAACATAATTGAAACGTATTTTGCTTAATGGATCAATATTCTTTCGATTTCAGGTAATGAGCGATAATTTTTCTGCAATTTGTGTGACCTATATGCCAAGAAAGTCGACACTCATTTGGCTGTGATTTACAGAACTCGTACACAAGTCTCTTGGGTATCAAAACGACAGAGGCATTAACTGAATTAGCCACGATATAAAGCCCACTTGTGGTTTAATCCCAACCACTTCGCGGAACGAATGGAAGAGGGTCGTTATCCCTATTTTCACGCTTCACAGATACTAATTCTTCGCGTTTATTCTACCTCATCTCTGCTTATTTCTGTCTAAAACCCTCGCCTGAGAAATTGATAGTGGGAAACTTGATTTTACACTGCTCTACTACCAACTTTTTTTTTAGCAGATTCAACATGCCTCTGTTTTTTTTTTCTAAATCTCTTTTCCTTTCGAAAACTCCTTTTACTCCCCCTTTACTAAAAGAGTCACCCATTCAAGTACTGGCCGCACCCAACTTTGCTTAACTTCAGTGATGAGAATTTTTTTTTGTGTAACAAAGTTTATTGAACTGTTACACAATTGAGAGGTGCAAAAAATTTCACACCAATAGCTTTCTGTGAATTAAAGTTCGTAAAAATTCCAGTTTTATTTAATTTTCTTGAGTTTCGATATTTAATCGCGAGGTTTAATTTAAAATAGTGGTTCTTCATTTGAAGGTAGAGACACATAGAATTAATCGAAGTCGGTGGAATGAACCCTTTAACGACAGTCACATCAATGGAAAGTAATTAAACTGTATAGTACCCTATTTCCAATAGCATCCTTGATCGACTCGAACGTGCGTGACTATAGTGAGCGTGTCATGAGTGCGTAACACACATCACACAGATGAGTTGATAAATTGGTGAAAACGATTTGATTAACTTCTCGTCTATACGTCATGCCGCTTCGATCGACACATCGAAGTTACGTGCTTTACACGTGTCTTTACCTGACAGTGACTGTGCATGCATACATGCATGCACGAAACAATCCATTGTATACACTGTAAGCTGAAAACAGCCCTCGCTCTCATCGTTAGTTTACATATTCCGGGTGTTTGTAATCACATTCAATGGAGTATGATAATTATAGAAGTAATTTGGAAACGTAAGCTTCAGGTAACATGGCTGCAGAAATTTATAATACAAATAAGAAAAATTCTACATAAATTGTACACTTTTGAGAGAAAATTGTAATTAGTTGAGATATTTTTTAAGAAAACTAGCAATTATATAATCCGCGCGCTCTCCGCGCGATTAATTTCTCGTTTTTGCTCACCTTTTGCTAGTAGAAAAAATAATTTAGAATTTTTAATTGTTGAAATATAAAATTTTGTAATTCTTCATCTAATTTCAGGAATCTCCATAAGTCTTATAAAATTTCTTAAAATGCCTTTATTATCCTTAAAAATTTCGTGAAATTCCTTTAATTTTCGTAAATTCACTTGATAGTCCTTAAAATTATACTCAAAGACCCATGAAATCTGATTAAATCTCTTAAAATTTCTAAATTTTATTATAATATTATAAATTAATAATATTATAAATAACTAAATAATAATATTATAAATACTAAATAAATAATATTATAAATTACTAAATATCCCATAAAATATCGTAAAATCCCTTAAAATTATTAAAAATCCCATGAAATGTCATGAAATCTCTTAAAATTCCTGACGATTCAATAAAATCTCGTAAAATCCATTGAAAGTCTTCAAAATAAATTAATATTCCGTAAAATATCTTACAAGTATTTAAAATTCCATAAAATCCCCCGAATCCCTTAAAAGTCTTTAAAATTGCAATATCTTAAAATGCCTTTAATATATTTAAAAAATCTGGTGAAATTCCTTTAAATTTCGTAAAAATCGCTTGATATTCCTTGATATTCCTTGATGTTCCATAAAAGTCCTTAAAATTCCACAATTTATATCTTTATAACTCTTAAAATTACTAAAAATTCTTTGAAATCTTATGAAATTCCTTTCAATTTCGCAAAATCAATTGATATTCCTTAAAATTACTCAAAGACCCATGAAATCTGACTAAATCTCTTAAAATTTCTGAAAATCCACTGATGAGTTTAGTAAAATCCTCGAATTCTTTAAAAGTCCTTAAAATTACTAAATATCCATAAAATATCGTAAAATCCCATATGAAATGTCATGAAATCTCTTGAAAGTCTTCAAAATAAGCTAATTTAATCCCGTAAATATTTTGCAAGTATTTAAAATTCCATGAAATCCCGTAAAATCCCTTGAATTCCTTAAAAGTCTTTAAACTTACTTAATACTCCATACAATATCTTAAAATGCCTTTAACATTCTTCAAAATCTGGTGAAATTCTTTTAAATTTCGTAAAATCATTTAATACTCCTTGATATTCCTTGATATTCCATAAAATTTCTTAAAATTCAACAAGATATCGTTATAACCCTTAAAATGACTAAAAATCCTATGAAATCTTATGAAATTCGTTTAAATTTCGCAAAATCAATTGATATTTCTTAAAATTACTTAAAATTACTCAAAATTCCGTGAAATTTCGTTAAATTCTTTAAAATTCTTGAAATTTCAATATAATTTCACCAAATTCTTAAAAGCTTGAAATAAATGTCCTTAAAATGACTTAATATCTCATAAAATATCTTAAAGTCGCTTAAAATTACTAAGAATCTCCCAAAATACCATCAAATCCCATAAAATTACTTAAAATTACATAAAGTCTTATGAAATCCCTTAAGTCGTTAAAATAACTTAATATCCTGTGATACATCGTTATATCTCTGAAAATTATTTAAAATTTCATGCAATTTCGTAAAAATCCTTTAAAATTTCATAAAATTCCTCAAAGTACCGTGAAATCACTCAATATTTCTAAAATCTCAATAAATTTCGTAAAACACTTTTAAATTCCTTAACATTATTTAAGATTCCATGAAATCTCATTAAATCTCTTAAAATACTTTAAAATTCAATGAAATATCATCAAATGCCTAAAAATTTCTTAAAAGTCTCTCAAATTACTTAAAATTCAACAAAATATATAGTCATATCCCTTGAAACTACTTTATAATCCCATAAAATCTCATAATTCTAATGGTCTGAAGGTAGTTTTCAAATTCGATACATTCACACAAATTTTCGCAATTTCCAATTTTCGACAACAATGTGTTTGATATATTGGTAAACATCTCTTTTTTAAGATAGGAATAAATGTAAAGATCACAGCAGAACTCAGAAATCAAATTTGGTTCATGCTTGTAAGTTTTGAAGCAAAATTTTAAATAAACTGAAAAATATTGTTCAGTAAAGCTGAATATACAAGAAAACGTGCAAGTTTATAGCTGCGAGAATTTCAGTAAATAAAAGTAGACTTTTTCTCAAAATGGAAGTAGTAAAGTCTTAGCACAGTCAGCCATAGTTTGAGTGGGACGAGTCACTGCAGAGTGCAGTTGTTCGATTCGCAGAGGATTACTTGTCAAAGTCTAAAACTTAATCTTTAGGGTGTTACAGTCTCTCTACATCTTGCTCGCTAAGAAGTTGAGTTACATACATATATATACTTTACGCATTGACTTGAAAAATAGAATTCTCGATAATCAAATAAAGGTGAGTGACACAGAAAATCAGTTTTCAAATTAAATTGAAGTTTAATTTTGTAATAGAAATGTTTGCAAGTATACCATAATAAATGATCGACTATAATGTGCGCTACCTGCATCAAACATTCGGATTACATGAAGATAAAGCCTTCAATTTATATGTGTACATTTCCTTAATTGACATCATTCGTATATGATTCGCTGCTTTCGTATCATGATAATTGATATTGATTCTCAATATCCTAGATATCAGTTTGCGTAGGTTTGAAGATTTCATATGGAAATAGGTTTCGTCATATGCCCAGTTGCATAATTACATTGGTATATAATTATACTCAATGGGTCAATGCTGCATTCGAATACCCTTCACGAATTTATTAAATTAATTACAGAAACCATAAAATGTTTCAAAACCTGATACATGTAATGTAATAAAGTCCATTAAAATATTATTTTAATAACTGAGAATATTCATCCCTGCATTTTTTACCTCCCATATTAAATTACCTCATCTACATTTGACATCATCTCTGTATAACAAAAAACAAATATTTTAATATTTTCAAAGAAAGAAATCTCTAAATTATAATACAACACATAATAAGCCGTCATTATGGAAATATGATATTAAAAACTTTGGTCTGCGACCCTTATTTGCTGATGCACATTGTGATATTCGCTTTTATTACAGCATGGTAATAAATTCGGATATGGTGAGATGCGGTTTGAATATTATTCCAATTATACTCATTGTCTTTACTGTTTTTATTATACTTTTTCTTGCTCTCTCGTCCTGGTCCGTACATACAGTTGTGATAACAAAATGTTGCACGTCAGAACGAGTCCGATGGTCAGACACAGGTTATATGTTGCACCTTCAACGCGGTTTTCCTCGCGACTTCGTTATGTATTCATAAATGGAACGCACCAGAACTAGGTAGAGGTATAACACTCGGAATTCGTAATGCCAATGCCGTTGTCATTTGCAACTACTCTCATACGTATCTACGGCTATCGAAGCTTCGTTAGTTCAGTTGTGCCTTGTATATATGATTCCAATATGAGTTCATCACGTATGCTTAATATTTATTATTGCATTGTGCTTGTTAAAATGAAGCCATTTTAATCATCAAAGTCCAATAATTACACATTGGATCACGATTATGAAACCTCTAATCTCTTAGCCTCTTTATAGATCAAAAGTCCGATTAATTTTGCGGTATAATCTATAAGGAACTTTAAAAATGAAGCCGTAAGATTATACTGTCTACATATATGTGTATTAATATTTTATCATTTTTACCAAGATAAGAAGGCTCAAGACAATTTGCTTCGCGGAAGGCAATGTATTTTCGGATATACGAAAGCGGACGATTGATCCTAAGAAATCAAATCCTCGATATGACTCAACGTCAAAAGAGATCTGCCTAAGACTGCCAAAATCGGAAAGGGTCGCCGATAAAAATATCGCTCTTGAAAAAATGTAAAATGCAAAAAATGAAAACTCCACAGATCCTTGGATCGTTTACATTGACATTCAAAAGCCGCGATTGAACTGTGGATTTCATGGATGGAGAAGTGGGAAACTCATCAAAAGTAAATCCAGGATTCGTACGACTCTGGATCCCTTGAAAAAATACGAATATATATTCTATCGTGGCAGAGATGTTCGTTTTAACTTGGTGAGTGCCGATGAGGAAAGCAAAATCATAAGATGAGAAATATTAAGGTTTCCACACCGTAATAACATTTTCCACTTCTTGGATGTTTGCTTAAATTATCGTTGACATTTACTCAAAATAGATTTGTAAAAATAGTGTCCAATTATTATTAAATTTTCTACATGGCTGAATAAGGGAGGTTTCACATTTTATTACTACCATTTCGAATATTAATTTAATTACCGCAAATCAGAACTGGGAGGGAAATTTCAAATTAAATTTGCATGTGTAAATCAGAGTACATTTAAGTTCTATCAGGCAAATATTTCGTGAAATACCGACCAACGTGTCTTCGACTAATTATTATTGCTGTGGCGCTGCACTGGTCGCGAGCAATTTGTATTTTATTTGAAACCTAATAAAGGATCGTAGTCGTGCAAATTGGGCAGAAATCCAATATCCAAAAATGGGTCAGGTGCAGTGATAAACTTTATGATTTTTTATTAAAATTTCGTCGAATTTTCCGAAAGTTTCATATAACAGCCTTTCACCAGTAAAATTAATAGGTATAATTATAGAATTTCATATAAATATGATTTATCATTGCTTTGGTTGAGATTTGAGAATGTCAGCACCAGAATATCTTTTAAATAAAATTATTCAATATTTCCTATCTTCTAATTATTCCCTAAAAGAAAAGTTTTTAGTAAAGTACCTACTAAAACTATTTACAATATTGTAATTGCTCTCAACTATCAATATAATCTGAATAAAAAATCTACTCGGGTAAGATTTCTCTATACGCAGCTGTCTGTTGTTCTGACTTAAATTCCAGGGAAAATTAAGATTCATTATATTCCAGGAACTCAAGGCATGGCTGATGCCACGACTGAAATATCTCGCTTCACAATTTTTCTTCTACAATTAAAAAATGTAGGCGAGGAGGCGCGACGTCGACGTTCCAGTAAAAAAGAAATGTTTCCGCGAAGGAATTACCGGGAGTCGTGATTAATATTTAGCAGGAGAACAGGGTACGACTTTTTAATGAAACCGCGTAGAATATACATGTGTTTCATTGTAACGGGTGTTTCCCAGAAATAAGAGAGAGGGAGAGAAAAAAAATTGGAAAATGTTGTTGCTAGTCAAAGCTGGAATTATGGAAAGATTTTTTCCTTAAAAGGTTTTTGCCTTAGTTTTGTTTTTGTCTCGATAGACCATCTCGAGTTTTATCCAAAATTTCATTCCCAGTGTCAGAAAAAAATTTTCTTTTCGAATATATGTCAGAGAATAATTTCAACTGATCTGTTTTTTGGAATCATTATGATAGTAGGATTTTAGTTTTTGTTCATGAAGATGATCATTCTTCTGGTATCGGTTTCAATAGAAATTAATGCACATAAATGATGAAGGGGAAAGGGGAACACGACAGATTCACAGTTAATCATTTTGTCGATCGATCAAACTCGTAGAGTATATTAGTAGACGGAGACATTGGATATTATAGAGCCTGGGACCGATATAAGCGAGACTATTATATCACTCGATTAAGCGCAAAGCGATTTCAGATCAAATATGGAAAGTCCTATCAGGAATCGACTTAATATTGCGCACCTATAAGGTGGACATCCCTCACACTATATTTATACGAAAATCAAGAAATTGGCATTATTCGATTTTTATATTTAGATATTTCTTCTCACCCTAACATATAATGAAAGCTGATACTTATAAAGAACGAAGAGCACAATTTTAAAATCGTTTATTAAAGTAATACTTCTGTGAGAAATCATCTGTAAAGATAATTTTTGCTAGATGAAAGCTTCACTTGAGAGCACATCATGTTTCAAATATTAGTCCTCGTATCATGCATCGACCCCATTTCCTGCCCAGGGGTTCGATTCGACTCCAGTCGGCACAAAGTAGTTCTCGCCTCCGTGAGAAAATCAGCAGAGCAATTTTTCATTCTCTGGAGAGAAATGCGCGAGTCTGGGGCGTGGAAACGAGAGGAGCAAGGGGATTTTCTGAGGCTGGAGCTTGCCAAGGTGGAATTGAGTTTGCATGACATTTAAGAGTCGCCCGAAAATTTCATAACCCTTTGACTCTTGCGGCTCGTCTCGAACCTTACAATTCTTGGTACCTTCGCATTTTAGATCATACACCTATTCGCCCTATATGGAAATTCATACGAAATGATATCCCTCTGAAATGAAAAAAAAAGAAAATAAGGAAAAAAGGGAAAGAGGTTTAAGAAGGGCATAAGGGTGCGAAGGGGTTAAATTCCTAGAACTAGATCCAACACCTTCGAGTCCCTGAACCAGATAACTCCTTTCTGAATGCCACTGGAGCCGCATCCGTGGTCGCGAAGAACAAAGTTCCGGGCATTAGAATTTTAAATCAACATCAGAGCTTCTACATCGTCCCTGTGACGTAGAGGAAGAGTTCGCGATCGAAGGAGTGCTGAGCACTGGAAAAAAGGGAGGAAAAAAAGTAAAGAACGCAAGGTTGGGTTGAGAAGAATAGAAAGGAAAGATGGAAAGAGGATCCGAGCAGCAAAAGTCCTGCGTCCGATGCTTCAAGTTATTCAAATACTTCTTCATGTAAGGAGTGATCTTTACTCACATCGATACTAACAGATTTTTCTACTTGAAACTGCCCACCATTTCTAAAGGGGTTGATCACATGAATTTTTAGTCTGAAAATAGCAGATTTCAAAGTTTCCCTTTGAAATCACAAAATTTTGGGAATTCGAAGTTTTTTTTGAGATTTTTTAAATATTTGAAGGGCATTTAACAGATTTCAAAGCATTTCAAACGATTTCAAGGTATTTAAAAATATATTTTTTTATGGAGTTTTAAACGATTTCAAGGGATTTGAAGGTATTTATAATATTTTACGGTGATTTCGTGTGATTTCTACTTCAAGACTTCTCCCATTAATTCGAACATGATATTCAATTTCCCATGAAGGAAGTTTCCGTAAACGGTGAGCGCTACAAAGAACACATTTGCCTTCAGAATTTCCAATTTTGATAGATATTACTATCCCTTGCATTTTCATCACATTCTTCCTGATATTATCTTTTCAGGCTCAATTTTTGGCCAGCTGTTCTTCATAAAAAATTCATGTATTCCAATCTTCTTGGGAACTAATTGGTATGCATGGATGTAAGTTTTTCAAATTTTGAATTTAACGTCGATGATGTAAGTTGGCCCTAAGCCACAGAAAGTTTCATAGAAATTCACTTCATTATTTGGAATATTCCGGAGATAGAATACGAAATTTTCTCATTAAATTCTCTTAAAGCTTGTCTATTTTTTTACCGTATCTAAAATAAATCGGTATTTAAATACCGCTCTAAAAATAAACGAAAAATTGCAACACAGCATTTAAGTGACGAAAAGGGAAAGAGGGAAGTTTGCAGAATTACGGAGAAATTTGTAGAAATTCCGTTGTATGCATCCGGTACATAACTTCTTCGCAGTATCCTAAAATTATCTACTTGCAGGCACGCGAAACCTCTCCATCATGTCGAATTAAGCTTTCGAAAATACACTCCACTTCAAAATATGTGCTCTGAGAAACATAATTTTAAAAAAATGCATTCTTAGATTAATTATTTTAATTAAATTCATTCTAGATTTTCTATGTATTACATTTCCGTACTTGCTTAAGTTTGTCTAATTTTTTCTCTTGCGAGTTCAGCATGGAGTTCTGCATATGTGAGTTTTAAGAATAGATAAAGATGTTATTGTCCCTTTCGAGGTGGATGAACAAATATATTGGTGAATTGTACGTGAGTGCTGAGTCGACTAAATATAAAATAGGTCGATCAGTATTCAGAGGTTGATCGCTATCAACGAATCTCGCCCCTTAGACTCTCTTCAACCCCCTGAACTTAGTCCTGCATTCTCTCTCTGACTTCGACGTCAATCCCCTTTCCGGCAATGCCACAGTACATACATATTCTCACAAGACAACTCCTCTCAGCGAGATCTTCGAGTTCCTCCTACTCGTGCATTGCACACGTGCGACTACGCATACGTGCGGTTCAAAACAGTTCATGCGTCCCGGAAACTCGGAAAATTTGACGACCACCACTGAACTAAGTTAACCGCTTCGCCTGCAATTCTTTCACAATTGATAAACGTTCAAACTCCTCAGTGTTCCTTTCCTTTGCTGTAAATAAAATGAAGCAAATACTGTCTTATTTTTGTGCAGACAAAGCGAAAGGGAGACTCGAAGAGAAAAGAGACTAGAAAACTGAAAAGAAAGAGTGTTTTGTGCAGTTTCTTAAATCGAGAAGAAAAGATCTCTGAGAAGAGTTCTTTAGCATTAAATACTTTTAGTCATTAAAATAAATATATAGTTTTGGTACTTTTGATATTAATTATGCATTTTTAGAGATTTCAGTGAAACTTTTGTTTCTATGGGAAGAAAAGTTTAAAACTTAAAAATGAGGAATGTGAAGCAAAGTTTACTGCTGAAAAGTATTACGCTGGAAGGTATAAGAATTAAAGAAACTTGAAACTTTCACAGAACTCATGATTGATCATGCTCTTTCCTTACAATTAGATTGGATACATTGATAGAATTATGACAAGTTATGGATTAATGAATACCAAAATTTTAGAGAAAAAATACAGCATTCAGCCGGTTACGAGGCTAATAATTATACAGTGAAGCTACTTCATATACATTATCGATAAGTTTATAAGCAGCTGCAAAGGATTATAGAGTTGAGTTCTCAGCATGATCATTTTATCGAAAAGAACATTAAAATAAATTGAATTCGTGCCATTCGTGCGCGGCGTATCGAAGAGGATTACCCAGTTATTCGCTTACTCTTCCAATAATCGAATGCATGCAGATGGATGTTAGTTTGCCACGCGTAAACAAGAGTGGATGTTTATCGGCAGAGATAAATACGAATAAAAGAATGGAAGGGTGAAAAATTATTCTCGTATCGAGTATTATCAAGTGCACAAAATTTTGCGAACCTCCACTTTCGAAAAACAGATAAACCCAATTAAATAGATACACCTCGGTAAATTCAGATTTTAGTCAAAATAAAAATGGATTTTTGTTTCGTTTTTCATTAGTGCCGTAAAAATTGAGAGAAAAACAATTAGGAAAAATAAATAGAAAAATAGAACTAGGTTCAGATTGAAGAGAAGATGATACGGACAATTACTTGATGCTTTATTTAAAATATATTATTCAATCTAGCATGGAAGGATGAATAGCTTTTTGGCTTATTTGTCTTCTTTTTTCCCTTGTAGGAGCAGAGCGTACAGGTTGAAATACGTCAGTGAAACAAGCGAGAATGCCACGCAGTAGAATAAACTGCACGTGGTCAGACACAATAAGAGAAAAGGCAATCGACCAATTTTTTTACGTTTCCACTACACTGGCTTATGTGATTCTGAAAAAGGAGGAAATGGAAAAGTAAAATGTGAAAAGGATTTATTAGTACGCATTTTAAAAATATGCTTTAAAATATTACTCGCTTTTCACAATTTATAAATTATAAAACCTCGTACCAATTATAATTTCATAGTTTCATAGAAAATACTCGTTTCAAAAATAATCCTATTTTCAATTATTATTTTTACTCAAAAACTCATATCTAGACCACTTATCCACTTACAACGCAATTCTGCAATGTACATAATTCTTTATTTCGGTATATTTAAAATGAAATTGGGGGAACAATGCCTCCCATTAAAGCCAACTGTTCCAGATTTGTCGAAATACAAAGTAAAATAATTACTTAGTAAAATAATTTGCCGAAGTTTAGCATGTAAATTTTCTAAAAGTACCATTGTTATCATAATTCATGTGAGATAGTAAAGGCGTAAATAATTACTTAGCATAATTTTCCCTGTGGGTATTTTTGCATATCGAGCTTAAAATCTAGAATGATGATAATTATCATAAGATAGTAAAAATTTGAGGTAAGGAATGGAGTCTACGAGAGCGAGAACAAGAAGAGGGAATAAAGCAAATGGAAATGAGTAAAAGGCTGAAGGCTAGAGAGACAAGGGGAAGAGGTGGTCGACTTAAGGTAAAAAAGGACAGGTTAAACTAAAGAGAAGCGAGAGCAAGAAGATCTCGCAAGTGAATGTAATTGGCTTGAGCTGGCGCTATCTTGCCAGTCAAGCAGTTTCTCAGCTCAGTCGCTATCAGCGCGAATATAAATTCAGTTCCTTTTATTTCTACCAGTCTTCTCTCCCATTGGCCTTCCCTCGCCGCTTTGGTCGGGAATTAACGACATTAATTTGTTTTAAGTACGCTTGGAGAAAGTTTTGCCTCGGCCAAGTATCGATGGCTCTTCACTGACCAATGACCATATAGATACTTACCTCGAGAAGCGATTCTCGTTCTTTCCACTTCGATCTCTGCTTACACTGTCGACTTGTACGTATATATACATAGATATATTTTCCGAGATTATACGGATCTCCTAGAATTCATTGCCGGTCATATATCTTTCCAGAGAGACAGTTCAGTGCCAGACTTCTGTCCTACTAGCGCACACTGCTGTACTCGTGATCTATTCAAACAACTACTTGAATTTCGCTCCGGAATCTAGAAAAACAGGATGCTAGAGCAAACTTGAATTAGTTTCAGAGGCGGAAAGTGAAAGAAGACATTTTTGAAGAGATTAGAGACATTTGGGTCGCTTCCTGCTTTAATCTCAGTTTTGAGAGAGCTTAACTCAGCAATTTTAAATTTAAAAGCTTCGAAGTTGGATGATTTGTAGAATTCAAATCACTTCAAATCGAAGAATTTGTAGATTGAAAAATCCCATTATAGCTATCATTTTTAACTCTCTGGTTTGAATTTGAAAATATGCTGGGTGCTTAATTCGCCATATTGGATATTTTATCGAGTAGAGCAGCTCTCACTCTGGATGTTGAAATACCATGTTATACAGAGAACATTCCAGAAATAACCGCGATGGTGAATCCTTTGCTGGCCTAAAGGTATATTGGGAAATCTGTTGTCCAGCGACGAGATTCCTCGATATTTCCTTAGAATACGTAGCGCATATTCAAGCATCTGATGGTATTGTATTGCTGGTGGAGTATTATCGAACACGGTATTATCAGCTAGAAGTCCAATTAATTATTAGTAGTTTCTGACAAGTTTACCGGGTGAGCTTTATAGTAAAACACCAGTCGTTAATTATGGAAGATATAATTTATTCCTTAGTTTCTAATCCTTATTTATTACGATACAATTTATTAAATTCTTATAATTATCATTTATAAACAATTTTACTTAGGAATTTTGGATTTTATAGCCGAATTTGTGGAGGAATTTCAATCTTTCAATGAAAGTAGTAAATGTGCTTTCTAGCCAGACAACGACTAGTGAAAAGTCCCGTATTTGTTCAGACAACACGTTTTATTCCCACGTTATGAAAATTGCTATTGATATCTCCATCGTAACTTTAATACTTCGGAACTTATCAAAAAGCGATCAGTAAAAAGTGATAAAGTTTGAAACAAATATATCCAATCGTCTTCCTGTTAAAAAAGTTGTTCAAGTGTTATAAAATAAAATTACTCAACTAATAAATAAAGATTTAAGTAACATTTTTATGACGTTAAGATAAAATATGTAATGTTTTTGGAATACGTATTGAAAATTCATAAATCTCATGATACACCAAGAAATACAGCTTCGTCGTTTTTTTTTATTAATAAAGTGACTCACTCTTTTAAAACATACTCGATAAGCTCAATCCGCATTCATTTTCCGGTTGAACGAAATGCCAAAGCCTAATGTCGAAGCTGGCATAAATCCAAATCGAATGTTTTCCAAACGGATATGTCGCTTTCCATTAGACAATAATTCTACGTACAAGAAGATGTATGAGCTAAAGCATTGGTAGGATTTATTAGGATCCTCTAAATGGTTAGATTGCCTTTTTATTCGTTTAAAAAATTAGCAAACCATAGAAATTTTAGAAATGTATCAAATTTCTATTAATAAGCTATTTTTTTAATGAGTACGAAAATTGGAACAATAATTAGGAATAAGATGTATTTAAATAATGATTAATTAATAATAATCGGATATATAATGAAAAAGTAATTTCTTATTATTCAAACTGCATTAAATATTAAAAATTCCTTTGATTTGAAATTCGCGCCAATTTGGAGAAAAAAAAACTAGTAAAAGTTGGCAACACTGCGGTCCCCGACTGGCGCCAAATTTTCCTGTGGCCGCCATATTGTTTTTTGCCGGACGCGTAGAGTTGCAAGGATGTAGCATTTTATCTAAAAAAGTATGTTTTCAAGTAATTACTTCGGGAAAATCGCGTTGATTTAGAAAATTCGCGTGTCTAAAACCGTTGTGAAATGTAGGGAGTGTTAAACAATTGATACTTATGCGTTAATTTTCGTTTTCGTTATGATCGTTTTACCCTTGTTCACCTCCGCTAAGACGCAGTTAGTTATTCGTCGCTCTTTGCCTCTTTCCTTCTTACCGTTTGTGCGTGTCGGTTCAAAAGTAGATAATAGTCTTTCCAAATCGTTTTCTTTTGTTTACTTTCGGTTTTCTAGCAGTGAGATTGTATTTGTGATTCTGGAATTTCTCGAGGATTTCCTGTATGTGCCAACACCAGTTGATGCATTTGCAGATAAAGGTTTTGGGTTTTCTTTTACTACTCCAAAAGATCTTTAAATTTTTGAAATCAACATTTTCCTCTTTCCTACATGAAAGAGGAAAATTTTCTTTTGATGTACAATGAGCTTAATTTAAGAAGCAAGATAACCTAGAAATTTGTTGAAACTTTTTCATGCAAACTTACAAGTTTGCGGTTAAAGAAATCTTTGTTTTCTAATCTTTCCAATCTCTAATTTTTAGCATTTTACTTCTACATGACCTTAATCTTAACAATACATTGAATATTGATATTCGTTTCTCCATATTTTCCATTTTATAGACAGCAAAATTACAATGTGGTTAAAATATTTTATATTTTCTACATTTGTTTACTAAAATATTGTTTTTCTCCTGTTTAGGTTAGGGAAATTGAGAAATGGATTTCCGATAAGACTATATTTTCATAAAGCTGGATAATTGTGAATCAAGGTTTTTTATACTTCTCGCCACCGAATTCATAATTGATTCTAACCAAATGTATGGAAAAATATAAAGGAAAAATGGAGAATGAGGTTAAAGGAATCTGAACTTTAATCATATCATGATTTTAATGGAAGTGCATCAAGTCATTCTCAAGGAAATTCTCATTACACATGCAGGTATGAAAATGTTTTATTATTTCCGTCAGGTGAGAGTTCTTTCTGAAGAATTTCTGATTTCCCTTGGCTGTTCCGAAACGAGCGAGCACGAATGTGTTCACAGGGAGTTGAAAAACGATAAAAACCCGCAGTTTGCTTACTTATCAACAAATACAAATTGCTTTTTATTCGACTGGGTTGAATTTTATTCTGCGTGACGGTAGTTGATGCTAAACCGAGCTCTTTAAACCGCCCACCTGTGGCATCGTTGATGCAGCATTAGTAACTCTACATTAATGAAGTTTAGAATAGATGACGAGGCGAAATTTGATACCTGAAATTCGAATTAAACCTAGTTTAATTCATCTTGAAAGCATAAAAAATTAGTTTATTATTAAATCGGATTCGCGAACATTGGGATAATTTCAGTTTTAAGAAAGAACAAATTTACATAAATAGGAGGGAAATCTACTTTTTTCTTAATTTAGTTCGATTTCTAATATTAGAAAAGAAATATCCAATTATAATACATGAAGAAATCTAATATATCAAATTTTCCTAAACTGCGGTGCAATTTAGGAACAAAATGTGTCACATTAAGAATTTTTACTTTTGAAAATACTAAATTTTAGAAAAGATATATGAAACTTTAAGCTAGATTTGATTAAAGTATCATATTTTTGATAAAATTTAGTATATTCACTAGTAATAATTCTCAATATGACACGTTTGTTTCTAAATTGCAACGTATTTTAGGAAAAAAAAATATAATAAGTCTTCGCGTACATAAATGATAGAAATGCTGTTTGGATTCATAGAGAAAATTATAATAATTGAGCGAATGAGAGTTTTTCTTTCTGATTAGCTAATGATCAGTGCGTCAGCTCGGTTAGATTGATTACATTTGATTCTTCAGTATTCAACATTCTCTTTTAGAGAGACTATAAGAGTTCGTCCATTTAAGCCCTCTTTCTTGGTTATTTCCTCGAAGACAAAGTGGGTATTCAAATCCTCTTTGAAATAAGCTGGGGATGGTTTCGCTGCTGGAATAAAATTTCTTTTCAAGGCTCAGTTACAAACTCTAATACTTGAGAGAAAACGGTCTTTTAAAAACATAAGAAAAGAGTCAAAAAATATTTTTATATTTACTTGGAAGATATTTAGGTTAAGTACTAATTTATTTTAACACAAAATTAATTTTGAAAAATTATCTCTTAAATTCAATTACATCCAAAAAAATTAGAGAAACCTAGTAATCTATCCCCTTAAATTTGGAAAGCTTGCTCAGGCACAGAATTACTAGAAGAAAAATGTTGGTGGCTTTGTAGAATCAATATGTAGCAAGACAATATTTTAGCTGAACCCTACTTCCAATTAAAACCTGATTTATTAATTAATTCTGCTATGTCAGTTAATATTCGACTAATTTTCCGAAATATCTGGAGAAAATGACTTTCCGAAATTCTCTATGGATTATATTGGACTATTTCTGGTTTCTGAATTAAGACAAGCATAAAATGAATTGCTAGAAGGGAGTAGAAGTGCAAGAGGGCGTGGAGTATTTTCCTGCTGACTATGTCTTTAGTCCATCAGGTTATGAACTCCCTGTGGACATCCAAGTTCTAAGTTGAATTCGCTCCCAGTCATCCTCCAAAGTCTATTGGTCTATCGCTGTTGAGAGGGTTATTGTACTTTTGAGGCTACGATTTTTCCGATAAAATGACCTCGAATCCAGAGATCGACTCTAATAACCGACTGATACCAGTCGTATACTCTTTTTATTAACTTGACCTTGAATTACACACTTGATTTTGCTAGGTTCGGATAAAAAATACACATTCTGAGTAGGTTTTTCTTATATCCAATTATTATCTTGCTTTTGTAGCTTTATCTGATTTCTAGGTTTTCTACGAAAGATATTTCAATTAGTCCTTTCAATTATTTGAAGAATAAATCTTCATTAGGAGAATATATAGCTGAATGGAAATAAAATTTGAATTCTTGGGCTTAATGATATTTTAAGAATAAATTTTAATTTGTAACTGATTGGGATTTGATTGGAAATTAAGAGAAATTTCTAGAGTAACTAATTGAAATTTTATTCCCTAAGGAGGCTCGTATAGACTATTAGGAGAGATACAGCTAAGCTATTTTGTCAGCATTCCTGTCTCGGTAAATCGTCATTGTCTCTAATCCGCATCTCTTGAAAGGGTCACTAATAAATAACGTTCTTGCCTCGTGAAACACGACATTCAATTAACGAGTTACGCAATCGGAAAAAAAAAATGCGCCATTTAAAACAAAGTAGGAGGTCACGTGTTCATTTCACAAAGGCAAGTATCTTATCTTCCCCTTTTTCTCAAAGTCACTCTTAATCGCATTGGCATCGGGGCTTATTTTAATTGCCCCACCACTAAGCATTATTACACAAAGTCATTGCAAAAAAGGATCCTGGAGGAAAAATACTTTGTCATTTGAAATGGTTTGCTTTTCTGAATGAGGCAGATTATCACATACACTTTACACTTATAAAGGTTTATTTTTTACTAAGTAAATATAAATTCGGGACTATAGTTAAAGAGTTTTTAATATTATAAAATCAGCGATAGCATAAACAGGAGATTTAAAAGTTTATAAATTAAGAGGTCGAATTGGAAAAAGTTGATATTCTTGATATCAACTTCTTACTTGGAGCCAATTTTTTGAACTTCATCAAACTTTCTTGATATCAGGAACTTTTCTCGTGTGAGTTATTTCCTTCTTTTTCTTCTCTTTTAAACTCGCGAGTAAATTTCTTGAACAGCTTATACTATATAGATGCAATTTTATAATTGATTTTATAATTAGAGGAGTGTCATTGTCATTTGCCAAAAATGAAAAATTCATTAAGTGCTTTGGCGGGGCAGTCGTACGGGAATATAGTTAATTAAAATATTCATTCAATTTAGAAGTGCATATTTCTACCGACCTTTCGAAAAATTCCATTATTATTGAAGAATTCAATTCATTGAATTCTAGGACATTTTTAATTTGGGATAAGGATTGAAAGATAACTTGATATCTTATCTTCGAAATGCAATTTTTTCAATTAAAGGAGTCTAATGCTGGCAAAGGTTGCAAGACAGCAAGACGGCAATAAGTGAAGCTCGGCCTCCGGGTCCCAACCTCGAAAGCCTGTTAGGGCTGCCTATTAGTTTGACGTAATGATGCCATTAGCCAGTGCAAGAGCACGTGATCAGTGGGATGAGACTATGATATTACTGCCAGACACCATCTTCAAGGTGGTGTCAGCCGTAACTACCCATCTAGTACTTGAAACTTGAGCTTTTTAAGAGGATATTCTTCAAAGTGTCGTGAGAAAAGTGAAATGATTTACAACATGTTGTTGACGTGATCGAATCTCACACATGAAATCCAATCTTTATGTTTAATGGAGATTTTTTAAGAAAATGAAGTATCTGGTAGTAATTGAAATATTCCCATCTCTATTTAGAGATAATTCCAAACGTTTTAAGAGATAGTTATTTTTTCGAAGAGATAGTTCTAAGTTTTTCTAAGAGTGCGTGCCTTAGTTTTCGATCGATACAGTTCCGAATTCAATCAACAGAGCAATGAAGAAAAAAACGTCCTGAAAGGAATCTTGTATATTTTTATTCTAAACATTACAGTTGAATTTTACAACTGAACATTCTTTAATATTTCTTGAGTCTACAGTGCTGAAAATAAAAAAAAAATGCAGAAAAAAAGGGAGAAAAAAAATTCCAAATAGTATCAATATAAAATAAACAAGGGAAACACGATTGAAGCCTTATTAGGAAGCAAAAACATGTTTACTCAGCGAACGGACAGCCAATTAGATTGGAATCAGTAGTTATTGAATCTACAGAAAAAGTTGTGAGATTGAGAGAAACACAGATTCAGAGAAAGCACAAGAGGGTTCGAGTGAAATATCGGGAGTGTAAGAAACTATTGAACTAACGAAACTGCATCACAATTATAATTTTCCCATGAGAGCACTTTCGAGAACTCTAACATGTAACGAACTGTACCCGAGAGTCGCGCTTTGCATTTAGACATAACCCCTACATTGATATGCATAAGTAATTATAAATTGCTCTTTAATTGCAATTCTTGTTTTTAGAACAAAACAAAATAGTTACATTTTTAAATATATATTTTGAAACTAAACGATGAATTGATATTTCGGGTTAAAATCTATGAGTCACTCGAGACATACATTATTTTTATTCGAAAAAAATTGATTGGGCTAATACAATTTTTGCTCTGTCTAGCTTATTTATTATTATTACAAGTCGTAAAAGTTCTTCACGTCTATCAGCGATACAAACGCCTATTTCTTTAAGAGAAGGTTGATGGTCGATTAGTAGTGCACTAACATTTTATTGGCCGTAACTTTTACAGATCCGGCTATTTTCGTGCGAAATTCAAGTAAACTCCCACTCTTAACACTAAATTTCCATTTGCAATCTACTACCCATGATTTGAATTAAATTTAATTGAGCAACAGGGGGTCGATTTTATGTGACTCCACGTATCTCACTTTTCATTTTTGATGTCTTTTTTTTTTATCTTCTCCTTTTTCTCCTTACGGTTTTAATTGAAATGTCGCCTCCGATGAGAAACTGCTTTACCTAGTACATAATCACTTTTAATTATTTTTTTGTCAATATAATAGTTAATCCTGGGTGGCAGAAGTCAGGGATTTCAAACATCGAAATTTTTTGGATTTTCAAGGGACTTCTAGTTGATTCGTCTCGTCAACGCCTAAACGGAGTGGGTTCGGAAGTCTGAAACGAATATTTTCTTTTTTGATGCTGCTCGGTAGGCGCAAGAATTCTTATTTGAACCTAAGAGTAAGGAAAGGGGGTTGCCAAGGTTGTACGTTGTACGTGTCTATACTCGAGTTGAAAAGATACGTTTTCTGAATGTCTTGAAATGCCTGCCTTTTACGTTCCTTATAACGTGCAAGCAGGTAATGACCATAGCTAAAATTGACGTAGGTGGCTGGGAAGTTAGAGGATTGTTAAGCTGCACAGTAGAAGAAAGAGAGAACGTAACAATGGAGCTTTCTTTCTGTGCTCAGTGAAGCTTGCACCTTTAGCTTTCGGTAGTCGATCACCCGTGAATTCGTTCCTGGCAATAATGATGTATTTTGTTTGTGTTGTAACTTGCTGTACCAATCCAATAAGACATACCAATCCACGCTTATAAGGCAAAATCTTAAGACCGTTTCAAGTCTCTCAAATGTGTTTCTAGATAACGTTCCTTCAATTCCTCGAGACCTCTGCTTCACAGTAACTATCTTCTCGTTAAGAGAATGAAAGAAAAAGTCCAAAACAGTGGGACTTGAAATTTTATTACTCAGGTCGGTTACATTTGACGATCAGACATTTTCAAAAAAGTTAAAACCCTCTAATGCATGTAAATCACGCCCTAATTCCACCCCTAAGATTTAATACCCTGACTTCGAAACTTGGAATTTTATTTCTCAAAGAGGTTCTATTTGACAACTAAAAATGATCAAAGGTTACAATTCCCTAATGTAGGATCACACCCCACTTTTACTTTTAAGTTTTCAAGGTGAAATTGGTGTTTGATCCATAAGCGTTAGGGAGTTATAACATTTTTCAGCATGTTTGATCGTCAAATGAAACCATTCTGAGAAATAAAATTTCAAGTTTCAAAGTTATTTTTCGTAAATTTTTCAAGTCCAAGGGATTGATTTGGAGTGTGGATTCGTGTTCAATAGGGAGTTGTAACTTCTTGACAATGTTTACTTGTCAAATGAAATCGTTATGAGCAATACAATTTCAAGTCTCATAGTTCTTTATTTTTTTACTTTCGTTTATCATAAACATTGAAAACTATATTAGTTGGAAATAGTATCACTAGAAAGCAATTTAAACTTTATCAAAGTTAAAACATTAGAAAGCACATGCAGTTTGAAAATTTCGTACGACTTATCTAGAATTGGTCATGGCCAGTGGACAATGACTGACGCTTGTTGGGTAGTCAATGTTTCCAAACTTTCAACAGTCCTAGTTGAGAATCGTATAAAGTCAAAGCGCGGACCAAGTTTCCTCTCTTTGTAACCAACTCTGAGGGGTAGAGGGTGCTTAGGCGAAGAATGGAACCTGAGTTTTCAGATGAAGCCAGTTTCCACGAAGAAACTGAGAACCGAGAAAATCGTCTTGGGTCGAGGTTGTACGAAAGCACCACAACTACCTTCAACCTTTTCAACCATACCAACTATACCTAACACCTAGTCAGAAAGCTTCACCGAGGTTATATTCTCGAAATATTGCTCTTTAGATTCTCGGGAAGCAATGCTATTGCCCATTTCAGGGGAAATTGCTTCCAATGGGAATTTACTTGAAACGGATCTAAACGGGATACTTAATTTGTTGTAAGCTTTACATTTTAAACTGCTCATTCAACCTTTACTCAAAAAATGTTTTTCTTAGACGTAAATTTAGTACTCCGCATAACATAATAAAATAGTTATGGAAGTTTTAAGTGGGATATATCACACGCTTTTTATGTGTTCGATATTGAGCTCGTAGATCCTATAATATAACTAGAAACTTGTAGACTTAATATAGTATACGTTCACTTGGAGCAGAGAGGATGCGCTATAAAATAATTCAATTTCTAGTTCAAAGGGGTGTAGTGTAACACGATTACCTTATACCGGGTGGCAATTAATATGTACAACACCAGTCAAAACCTTCTCCAAGCTTAGTAAAACTTTTTTCAGCATGTGAACATTTTTTTATCCGCTCCGCTGCATCGAAAAAAGGATATCTGCAAATTACAATTGCTAAAGAGGCTCGAATTAAGCTAATTTTAATTATTCAGGTCGATGTAAATCGAATCCTATTTAAACTCAAGGATAAGGCAACTCAAGGTATAACGAAACGCAACGATGTTCATTTTAACGAAAAGATTCTTCGAGAGGGAAAATTAAGAAAAATTCAATTAATTCGAGTGTCTTTTATTCTGCTCGTATTTTCTCTGAGACTTTATTATTATTTCTCTGTCTTAGATAATTGTAATTTTTCAGAGACTGCTCTCAAGATCGTTTGAATAAACGAATCCTTGTAATTTAAAATCTGCTGCAATTAATTTATAACTATTACAAGTATTTAACGTTCTAGAGTGAATATTGCCTCCCTTTATATTAATATCCTCAAGTTTTGATAATAGTTTTAAATGGAGGGAATAAGAGGCAAATGATATTGATATTACCTATCTGATGGCCATAAACTTGTCCAAGGCTTGAACTTTTGTTCTTCGTTCATTCTTTTTGAAGCTCTTAGTACCCTCCCTTCCTCATAATGTCGGCGAGACTATGTCGTTCCACTAATATAAGGCCGAGACGTGAATGGATTTCTATAATCTCTGGCTCGACATAATTATTTCTAGGGACGTTATCTCCTCGCTCCTGCTTTCCATTATGATGTGCCATGCTCGACCTGCTTGCCAACCGTGCTGAGCTTTTATCCGCAGTGATTTGGAAGACGAACATTATCGCGATTACCTCTGCGTTTGAGTGTACGTGAGTCGAACGGTAGTGGCGTTTTCTCAATAATATACTGAGACAGTAACTTTTTTTCACATGATAAATAATGCAGGAACTCCCATTCAGAGAACCTTTTCACATTCAAGGATGACTTTTTCACTTTTTCGGCTCTTTGTTCTAGAAACAGCTTTTTGGGTTGGTTTATACTTGCCCATTTCATAAATTGCTGCTACGGCGACTTTTTCGGCTTGCATCACTTATTTCCAGTCTAAATAACCATGCTGAAAAATATTTTTCGCTTTTGTGTAGTTTTTGAAAGATATTTTTAATTACAGTTTTTGAGGGGCTTCACATTTTTGTTTTTTGACATAAAATACGAGCAGCTGAAAATGGAAGGCTATTGTGCAAATTTTATAAAGAAACTTGGTATGCGGACGTAACGATTTGGCAAAACTAAAATGACAATTCTGTAAGAAATGAAATTTTTGCTATCATCAGTACAAATTTTTGAGAAGACCTCTATAAAGAGAGTGAAATAAATGTCGAGAGAGATTTAACAGTAGATAAAATAGTAGGATAAAATGTATATAAATTTTGAGGAAAAGTTTCTTCTTATCTAAAAAATTTAAGGGACCGAATCAAATTACGAAAATGATGACGGACGTAAGCGATCATTGGGGGATTGCTGAGTGATACGAGTAAAGCCTTTCGTCGGCTATAACATACACTTAAGTCCTATCTACCGTTCTCGACTCAGTAACTCACATATTTCATGCAAAGGTAAAGGATAAGGTTCCTTTTTTTTTAGAAAGAACGCAGTAAACGAGAAAAGATGAAAATAAGAGGAGAAATTTCGAGAACAATTCTCTTTCTGCTATGAGTAGGAATAACTAGCGAAAGATGTGTTTATTTGGAATCACATGGGGCATTCTAATATAAAATCGATAAGCCATCAGGAAAAAATCCTCCTGTGGAAGAAAGATAAGCGCTAAATCTTAAATTATTGGCTGGATCGTAAAACCTTGTTGTAATATTGTAGTTACAAAATCATTTTATTGCTTTTCATGGTTTCTCGTTATTTTTCAAGGATTAGGAAACACTTTCGTAACACGGATTTAATCTTTTTACGTAATCCGTACACAGTTCTAAAGAATTTTCAGTTTTGGTCTGCAGATTTGCAAATTTTTGCACATGAATGTTGATTGCATTTTTTTTAATGATTAGAAAAGTGAGGTTTCTGAAATTTAAATGTAGAGAAATGGCGGTTACTTTTATGTCTCTCGTAGATTTCATTTCATGAATCAAAATACGAAAGACACGAAGTACGTGTGTATCTCTGTAATGTAATCTCATTGACAGTAATATTCAATTAAACTACGCGAAGCGAGTTCCGCCAAGACTTGCATGCTGTTGAAATGTAAAATACGACTTTCTCCTACTCTTGCTCAGCAGCAGAATTTTATGGTCGCTTTAATGCGATTTGGCAAGCAGGTCTTATTCCGCTTAAGTCATTATATATTTTATGTGATATTTTTTAAGTTACAATATTACTCACTCATTTTGAAATGATGGATCACTGATTAGGAGTCTAACGCTTTTTTTAGAGAATATTCTTTTATAGGGCTTTTCATGTCTAAGAAACAAACAATCATAAAATTTGATTATTGTTTTATATTTCAAGAGTGCCTACTTTCTCGTTTTATTTATCAACAACAATTAAGCGGGTCGCAGGTGGTAGATTAATATAAAAATTTAATTTAAGTCTACTAGAATTTAGTATTTTGTTAAGTTATCGCGAAGTTTATTATTTAAAATTTCCATCAATCATCACTATTCCCCGTTGTGTCAGGTTTGATTAAAATCGTAGTATTTTTTTAATGATTTGCTTAAGGTAGTGTAAATCGTTTTTAGGTCAGAGCTAGGGAGTCGAATATGTCGTATAATTTATTCTAAGTCAGTCGAAATGGATGTCAAGTAGTGTAGTTCATTTTAAGTCAGCCATAAAGCGTATGAAGTAGTACGAGTTATTTTTATTCAGCCGTCAGAAATTTCAAGTAGTATTAATCGTTTTAGGTCAGGCAGTCACTGAGACGAAAGGTCTTTTAATAGAAAATAGCGAGATAAAAAAATTACTGCTCGATTTTCCCTTAAAAAAATATCAGTTTGAAATGATTAAATGAGAGAAGTGATGGAAGACGAAAGTTTACAAATGAAAAATAACGAAGTTTTGATGTTGGTTGATTTACTGAGAGGTTGCAGGGCAAATTGGGTATGTAGTTTGGCTTGATGGTATTCGGAAAATCTCGTTAGTGAAATCAGTCAAAATCCAGTGAGGTTTTGGCTGAAAGTGCTGCCACCATCGGCATCTGGGGATTGTAGCTTGTTCGGAGGGTGGATCCGCGGATCCAGACGATGGGTCGAGAGAATCCGGGTGGCATCTGCCTGGCAATGTGAACCGGGTTCCGCCTTTAACGTGTCGCTGTGTCAGCGTTACACCCCTGCCAACCCCTTTAGCGATTTACTGCTAAATAATATCTAAACAGTTGCATTTGTGCGATTTGGAAGGATGCAGATTGGCACCACTGGCGTGCACAACGCAATTAAAGTGACTCGATTTTATCGCCCACTTTCACCCCCGCTCCACTTTCAATTTTGTCAAGGGCTCAGTTTCAACACGTACTACATCCACGTTTTACAATCTCTCGTTGACTACACAATTTACGAAACATGTACTACATTTTTTTATTTTTTTTTTTATCTTTCATTGCCTTTTTCGCACTTTAATTGGAATACAAGTTATTCTTTAGATAAATAAAAATGTAAAATATATCAAATGGAAATAGCGATGCCTCGCTATTTATAATTATAATATATGTATTATATAAAAGAGCAGATTACAGTGAGTTCCATAAGAGTTTCGTCACGATTTCTAGAAAAAGAAGTATTATTTTAAAGAAGCAAAGACACATATCAGCCTTTATTCAACAATTGTTGCGATTAATCGATTGAATGTGTAAATGCATTTTGGTTATTTGAGAGTACTTCAAAACTGTGTGTTTTTTTTTTGAAAACAATACTTCTTTTTCCGGAAATTATGACGTTCATGTGGAACATTGCTGCAGATACGATTACCAGTATTCGGTAAAAAGAAAATGTTTTCTAGATTGCATTAACGAAGTGCTTACTGTTCAGGTTCGACTTCCCTTTAGACATTATGGTAACTCACATTAGATTCTCACTCCACATTATGCGACTTTCTCCTCAAACAGTGCTCGTAAATTGCCAACTTTCAGCATCGTTCGTTAAACTTCGATCGTTTGGTACATCACGAGAGAGAAGAACATTCTCTAAATTGTCTGTTTCGTTCATTATATCACCTCACATCGGTTCTCTCGAGAATTTACTACATCTATAACCGGAAGCCACGGTTAACCCAGAAGGTCGTAAGCATCGCTCGAAACATACTTCAGTTACAACTCCAAGCAAAATATGCCATTTTGATAAATAATAAATACAGCAGAGAGTGGCTGTAACAGAATATTGTGGAACATTGTGTGAAGTTATTTTACTGAAAATTTCTTTAGTAATTCCAATAATTCGTGTCTGAATTTAGCTTAATGAGGATCGTTAGTCGTGGACTTGAGTGTTTCACACTCGTTGAACGCTGATGCTAAATATTTGCCTTGATTAACCATTCCATACGGGGCCATGGCGTATATGTGGCTTTTACCACGCTTCTCAACTGATATAACGTTATAACGTTACCTCAGTTTACATGCATGGTTGATAGACACACTGTTTGTTCTTCATAATATGCAATTGTGCTGGGTTTTGCTTTGATCAACAATTTCGAAATTCGTAAAATTAGATCAAAATAATACACTCGATAATTTTCCGTGATACATGAAAATATATTTGTGTGGTATGCAGAACAGGAAAATGATTGCAGATTTCTCATTCAACAAATCTTTTAAATGAATCAGTCTTGATTTTGAATGTAGATATTAACAAAAGCAATTTTTAGTCTCGTTTGACAGTTTGCGGGAAACGTTTCCAACCTAGAACGATAAATACCCGGAAATACGAGCAGAAAATTCCATTACGTTGCAAATGAGTTTTTCTGATCTGGGTCAGTGCAGTAGCTAAAGCAGCTATTCAATATGGATGAACTGTCATAATTAGCGTGTTTTAATTTTCCCTCCTTCATGAAACAAGTTTCGTAATTTCATGCGACTAGACATTCACAAACTGTTATGCCTAGTTGGTATCGACAATGTGAGTTGTTTTTAATTTATGTCTTCCACTTCTAATAGTAAAATATATATCTTGTCACATTAATATTTTTTTCAGTCTGAAGTACCTTTCGCAGTAAAGAATTCTAAAACAGTTTTCGAAAGTTGATAACAGTCAAGGAAAATGTTGATAACTAATTTTTTTCCGTCTAAGTGAATTGTATTTCGTGCAGTATATGAGTTTTCGAAATGTTATCACGGTTGCGAGTAACATGTTTGTATAGAATCCCCCGCATATTGGTATTTAATATTTGTTTGGGAATATTGAATATCCATGATGGTGGGTAAGTTTAATCAGTGCCTACAATGTTTGGTCCATAATTCAATGATATGGGCCGTTGAAAGTGTTAGTGGCTCATAAACTACGTGGGTGGTCAAAGTTTCGTGAAATATATAATGTCTTGATCGATACTCGAGAGTTCTATCGTTACCTGAGCAATATACCATTAACCTATCAGAGAGCAGTTGTGTCTGCCTGGGTCCAATACGTAACCGCGATATTCCCTGGTGACCTCGGTCATTTACCACTAACCCCACCTCCCGAACATCACTCCACCAACCTCGAAATCCCCTGGGATATGATAGATAATCGCGCCATGATTCCTGATGTTTCACTGCACTCGCAAAACGTCTTCCGAATTGGGTAACTTTCCCAATTGCATCAACGAAACGATTTTGTCTTATGAAATTATCAAGAGATGTTGTCAAGTGTTATATATATCTTTCTCGTGCTTTACCTATATCTCCGGTCGATCATTCTATCCAATCTCCTACTTCAGAACTTGATATCTCATTTTATGCATTTATCTAGATTTCCTAGATTTGGAATTTTCCATCTTTATGCTTATAGTTTTTCCCATTGATTATCGTATCGTAGTTTGAAACATATTCCAATGTTAGGTTATTGAAAGTACACTACGAGTCCCATAACTACCACTGAGATTTATTTAGAGAGGTTTATACGACCCACATAAAATGATAGGGTCCCTAAGTTAGATTTTCAGGTGCACAACCACCATTGCGAGGTTTACTACACCATATAGATACGAATTTAGTCATTCGGGAGGGAAACTAGTTTCTGAAGATTGAGAAAGACCACAAAACGCAGATGGAAATCCGCGCGGAGAGAGAAACGTCTGAAATTGAACTGTACTCTCCCAATTATGGTCCCTCGCTTTTTGTCATTCATGATGTTTGACTTAAAACGAACTATTCTACTTAGCTATTGTGGCTGACCAAAATTACTCATACTACTGAATATTAGTCATTTATGGCTGGTCTAAATTGACTTATACTACCTAAAGTAAACGATTTTTACAATTATATGTCTACTGTATAAAAATACTTTTTTTTTGCTTCTGCACAATTTTTTATTATCTTGAAGTAAAATCAAGTTTTTTTTATTTAAAGAAAATAAGAGTAACACATTTTTCACGAGTTTAGAAAAATCTCAGAGTAGTAGAGTTGTCGAAAAACTGAAAACCAACATGTAGCATCGTGTTGTCAATTCCATCGGATATGGTGCAACGTGAAGCGACTCTGATATTAAGAAAATAACTATTTCCCTTACCGTTTCGTCTATCGATTCGATGGTCATTCTTTCGTACGGTACATCTTTCTTCTTTCTGTCGGTACCTACTTCCATTATACCTCTTTTATGACTTTCAACCTCTCCCAACTGACCGTATCGAGCTCGATTCTCCTTTTGTTCCCCGTCGAAGTGCTTCACTTATTCTCTCGTTTCATTCTTCACCAATGTAGCTGATATTTGTACATGGTCTTGATATTCTCAATCGGAAAACTGAAATCCTCCATTTTCCACTGATACACCTTAATGTTAAAATTAGAGATTACTTCGCGAGCTCGTATCTCACATTTAAATTCGAAATTGAGATATTTGATTTCATTTGATATTTTGAGATATTTGATATTTCATTATTTTTTTCTTTTTCGAATGTGTGTGGAAAATCTTTGAAAGACACAGAAGGATTTGCACTACCCGATCGTGTGGGATGTCTACCCACTAAAAACCACCACCCACATTTTTCTTCTTTGTACTAATCTACCCCAGAACATCCTGCCATAGTTCCTTGCTCTCGAACATCACCTTGATCATGTTATCGGATGTCAGGTGTCCGATAACTTCTTTTTTTTAGTGAATCGACTATTTTAATTAAACAGTAATGAATTTGAAGTAGTATAGGTAATTTTTAGTCAGACACGAGGCTTGAGAAGTACTCTCTGAAGAATCAGTTTATATAATTGCTACTATCAGTAAAAAATAACTGATTTATAGCTATAATTGAGTTACTAATATAAATTAGTAAAAACTACATCTGATTCTTTAGAGAGTAGTATAAGTCAATTTGTGTCAGCCATGGTGGATCTCAAATAGTGTAATTCATTTTAGGTCAGCCAGTTATTGACCCGCATGTCTTTTTAGAGAAAATACAGAGATAACAAAAATTTTAGGTCTCCTCTTTCTAAAGTTAAACAAAGCATCATGCCAGTTATAGTAGATTCACATAAAAGGATTATATGTGTAGCAGGTAGAAGGGCTGGGAGGGGAGTTATTTTCATTAAATTTTGATGTACATTCTGCACACTGCAGTCTCTTAAATGTGTCTGAAGTGGCCAGTCTTGCACGTATCCTGCAGTGCTCATCAGTGTGAGAATTGCAAACACTCAAACAGTGTCCGTTTACTTTGGTGTTGGTGTCTGTGCGCTCCAACCAAGCAATACGGTGTTTAATATTGGGCCGTTTAAAGCCAGCTTGCGGTCGCTGAACATTGGCACTGTCGGTCGTTCTCTTTAACGGTTATTGGCTCGCAGTAATTCTCTAATCTCTGCTGTCAGCGGCCTCTGTGTTTCCGTTTCAATATGGCCGGTCCTCGGATTACAATCGCGTCCCGATGCGATGTCGTAGGCAGCTGCCGGCATCAGGACTCGATTACTTGGTAGCTTATCGAGTCGTCGCGTCGCTCGAAAATCGACGACGACGAAAATAAAGTCGCTCTTCTCGAATCCCGACTAAAAGCGAGCATCCAATCGCATACAAAGAAGAGCAGTGATGATAGAACTGGGCCACGCAATGGGTGCCGTTGAAAGTTCATCGTACAATATATTTGCAACCCAGAACTTCTTCCTATTTTCGAATCCTGAACGGGCGTAATTTTCCAACCAGAGGAAGGAGAGTGAAGCGGCAAAGTGTGCATTTTCTGTGGACATATACTTTTCCCTCTTTCAAATCGGTTAGATGTTCCAACCCGCGATAACATCAGCCTCGACTCAACGACTTGTGTAAAGTATTCAATTTCAAGAGAAATGTCAACTCAGTTAGGTTGAATTCTCGCTGAATATTTCAAGTATCAAGCGAATTTGTGTTCGGAAAGATGAAGCCAGTTCAATAAATAAATGATTAGCGGAATCTTTTAAATAACAGACTGCTCTTGAAGATTCCTTTTACGAATTTGTCATTTCTTTTTTTGTGTTGCATACTTTGAAATAGATCGTTTGATATAACGGATTGAGAAATGAAGTTTTATCAATTTTAAAATAGTTGGAATAAAGGAAGACTGAAGTTATTCAGGCCTAGGGGCTAGAGTTTTAGAACACCATAATACGCTTGAGAACTCTGCAGCAACATCTGTTTCGCTGGAGAATAGCAATAAAGATATTTCGGCTTACTTGGTGCATCTAGAATCCAACACTCGCTGGCAGTAACAGTTACATGAAGTCTCATGCGCTAATCTTGTTGCAACTCACCATTACGCCAGTTTCCTTAAGCCATTACGCATCTCTTCGTAATAACTAGAGTTTTACCCTGTACTTCATTTCGAGCTGATATTATATCATCTGCAGTTTGTATCTCAAGTCTAATTGACCCCATTAAGCTCAAGAAATCTCTTCAAACTACATTTAAGTCATTTTTCCATCTTTAGTAGAGTTAAATTAACCAGTAACCAGTACTAAAAGCTTACGTAAATTTTAAACTTATTTTCCTTTGAATACCGTATTATATAAACATACTGAGATAAAAATAGAAAAGTTTCGAATTCATGACTAAATTAATCAAAATTTTCAAATGATGTTTATTGATGTTGAGAGTTGTGAACAGAGTAGCAAAATATAAAATCAGAAGGCGAAGTCATAATTAATGAAGTGGTCTGAGGCAATAGTTATTTAACCGATAAAGTTTTCAAGCAGTGGATGGACCGGATTAGCGAGCTATTTCACTGCATAAAAGTTTGAAGAAAGTGGTATCGGTGAACGGAGCCGAGAAGCTTAAGAAACTTTAAAAAGTATCCATATTGAGGAGGCGATGAGGTCGGCTTGCTGTATTTTGCCAGACGATATGACGAAGCATAAGGGCCTTGGCAGTTTTCTTAACCACGTGAGAATTTTACCGTCCTCGTTGACTGCCATCGATTGGCTGCTATACAATTCTTTAACGAGCTTAACTTCCTTTCAGACCTTCAAGGGTGGGCCGGCCGCTCGCTCTCAACACCGTTGAAAGTTTCCAATAATGCTCGAGTAGTTAATGGCTTTTTCGTACTATATATGTATTTTCATGCACACGTACCTCCACATACGAACTTTGTAGGCTCTGCAAACAAACCCAAGTACCCTATGTACACATTTCATCATCCATAGAAAAATGAGATTTTAATTTAATGAACAAACTTTTCAGCTTATTCAACATCAATTACAAATCTAATGCCCCTTGCCTTTCGACTTTTTTATACGTTTTGAAAGAGTTATATAAGTTTTTCTATATATTGCTTTTTAAAAATCTCGACTCTCCACTAATGTATAAATAATTGAAGGAGGGTTTTTGATTTGATTTGATTTTTGTGTTCTACATTTTCCTGCAGTTTTTAATATTTTTAAATTTTCGTTTATCATAAACATTGCTAACTTCAGTATGCTGCAAAAATGGGCACTTTCTTAACACCCTCGTTTGTAAAACTAATATTTAATTAACAGAGGTTTTTGTCAGTCATTTGTGGATTTTAATTCCCAATTCAATTTCCCTAGGATTAAATGTAGAGCTTCTCTGTAATATAATATATACATATATCGATCTGCGAAGCTATTCCTACCCATGCACTTTGAATTTCTGTTATATTTGATCAAAGGCACGTGGCCACTGGTATTGGTTCGGTTTCATTTGATTTTGATGACAACCACCTCTATAGCATCTATTAAGTGGAACCCATCTATTAAGCTCTTACACTAAGTATATTTCCTAATGAGAAAGAATTATTATTTAAATTTAATAAAAATTTATTTAATCTCAATATAATCTACTTATGATGGAAAATGAATAATAATTAATAGCCGGAAAAATGTTTAGAACTCCAGAAATGTGAGGTATTTGTTTAAGAGTCCACCCTGAATTTAATGGAGAAGTGGAGATTAATGAGATTTTCAACAAGGAAGATTATTTTTCTCGTGTGAAAAACTTGAAAATGATTTTCCACTTGAAAGGCTGGAAAATTGAGGCGCAGTTTATGCTGAATCGCTCTTTATTACGAATAACTCTGCTGCGGACAGATTCAAAAATTCCAGACACCTCGTACATGTATTACCACCATAAATGTAATACATTTTCACGTGGGGCGTTTTAGGGGCACAGCTTTTTTGCATAAAAAGGGGATTTGATCGTCGATTCAATGTGTCCTTCCGGTTGAAAATTGAACACAGAGTGATGAGGGTTCATATAAACGGAAGAAGTACTACTATTCGTTTATACTGTCCATTTCCGGATATATTGGTAACCGCAAGCGGTTGGCATTTTGTTATTCAAAAGTTATGGGCGGGAAAACAAATGATAGTTATCTTCTACCATTCAACGGGAAACGATTTGTGGAGCCTGGCCTCGAGCGAAGTACATTTGCGACGAGTGTTTGCATACGTGAGTTCAAAAGTTGAATAAATTTATATCTTGTATAAAAATTAAGAGAATATGGGTATCTATTACAATATTTATAATATTGAAGGCAAAATGTAAATGAGGAACAAAGCGTGAGGTATTAATATAATGAGAGACTTTCTATTTGAATAAATGACAAAAACGATTGAAACTTTAGTATGCTACAATATCGGAAAAAAATGATGCGATTCAAAAATTGTTTTAAACCGACGAATTTCTCATTTTTGTTGCAATAAGTGAAAAATGTATTGTATTATTTAGCATAAAAAGTGTGAATGTTTAATATTCACTAGGTCAAATTACAAATTTTCAGACTATTATGACACGTGTTAATTTCCGTACATTAATATAAATAACTCAAATAGTGTCTACCATAATTTTTTCGTGTTTGTTACATAAGTATACTAGACTTTCACTGACTTTTATTATTAATTCAAATAAAAATTCTCGCAGTGTATAGATGGTATAATACATATACAGGGTGTCTAGAGGACCGGGAAACCTGGAAAAACCCGGGAATTTCATTAAGGACTGGGAATTTTTTGTATTTTTTTGAAAAATCGACTTTTATACTTTATCTTCTTTTTATGCCATTTCTACTTTATCAATTTTTCATATATTTTCTTTATTCAATTTTTTTTAATCACAAAAAGGCAACTGTAAATTGATGGGGGAGAGGGATATGACCGAGAAAAAATAGAGAATTTCAAATTGACTGATCACTATCTCTAAATTACGAGACCTCTAGAATTACTCATATCAAAATCACCGGTCTTACACCTCCACGTCATGTATGGAGAACAAACGAGAATATCGACGTTGTCATGAGGCTTTTAAGCATCTCCGGTTCTGTTCACGTCATATCCTCGTTTCATGGCGTGGCAAAAACGGAAATAAACGGTACATTGAAGACAGAGGTGGGGTAAGGATATTCGTTACACTTATGCAGTATACCATTTTCTCCTGTTCTCTGATCCTTGAATAGCTTACATTCCACACATTTCCCGGAGACAGCTCTTCCGTTATCGGTTCAACTTCTCAAATAACTTCATTTTCAAAATCTACATTTTCCAATATTTTTACATTGAAACTTACTTTGACTATAAATTCCAGTGGATATAAATTATAGTTATTTTAATGTCAAAATGAAAAGTATGCTATTATTTTGGAGTAGGAGTGCTTCAATGCAAATATGGGTGAAAGGTAGAAATGTAAAGTTCCATTTGTTAAATTAATATATTCAGGTTTCTTTGATAGAGGCGAATAAATTTTCGGCAACCAATGTAATGAGAGAAATTTTGAGACTAAGAGCAATAAAGCTAGTTTGTATTGTATAATTCGGAGGGTGGAAGTGAGAAAAGGTCGAAGAGAACCTCTTCAAACTGAAATCAAAGGGAAATTTAAAGGCAAATTGTAGAAACAGCAAGCATACAAAGAAAGGGGAACATGTTGGAAGTTTTACATCCTTATTAAAAATGATTACAAGCTTGCAGTATTAGAGCGAGGTTCTTTTTCTGAAAAAGTGTTAATTTTTCCCCCCGTTTGAAAAACAAATTGTTGCAAACCTGGTGAAATATTTCTGGACGAACTCAAGATAAAAAGCTCGATTTGTATGTATGTATGTATTAAATTCTAAAGGACTCGACATTCTTGGAAGATAAATCGTACACTTCTTCGATAGGGTCGGGACGATCGATGTCGACTTAGGAGTTGATGTTAGAGCTGTGAAAAGAGTGAATGACAGAAACGATGAGAGGATGTTGACGGACTTTAAAGTTGGAACTTGGCATAGCGAGTCTGATCGTTTTGAGATCCTTCACTTTATGCTGCATATATCAAACTGCTTCGATGAGAGTATGGAAATTCACTTGGCGGATTGGTGTTACATGGGCTTTCACAGTTAAGATCCCATGAAAACAAAGTGTGGGTGTCTTCATCCCACTCGTCCCTTACGCCTCATGTCTAAGAATCCCATGACCCTATCTGCACCCCTTAAAGTGAATTCCAATACATTCGGATGCCACCAAATTGGAGAGGGTACGATCGTCGAAGGGTGAATATGTACCATTTGAATGTCTTGCTCTGGAATTGGTCGTGACTGAATGGAAGCAAAGGAGGGGATTGAGGACCAAAATTGCCAGCAATTTACCCTCTCTAGAGGGCGCTGTAAATATCTTCGCATTCACGGTCACTGTTTTATGTGCGAGCCCTCGCACAATCGACCTACCCGTATTTTCACACTGCAATTGCCTCATACTTCTCTTACCCTTAACCCCAGCTTAAGGGAAAGTCTCTTTCCGACAATAAATTCCGACTCTATCTGTATGGAGGGCGCACCTTTTTTATTTTCATACAACGTAAATAAAGATTTTTGGTATTATAGGCTAATGTAAATTACGGTGAGAAGTAACTAAACGTACGGAAAAACTAATAACAATTTTTCCTAAAATGCATTGCAATTTAAGGATAATAAAAGTGTTATATTGAGAATTTTTCACGAGACTAAATGCGCGCATGTTTTGTCTTTAAAAACTGAAATGACTTGAATAGGACCTAAATATTTACCTAAATATTACTTTTACCTAAACATATCAGTTTCCAATGATTAACATTGAGTACTGAAACTAATTTCACACCCCACCATAAGGGCTCATGTTCTGTCAAACTAGAACAGTAACTCTGAAGTCTGAAATCACTTGTTTGTCGAAATTGTTAGGTGATTAAGTTCGAATAATAGAGGATCGTGGAGAATCCTATTAGACTAATCCCTGGGGTCGTTGATACATTAGCTGTCTTTCCTAGGCAAAACGAAACATCACGTTGCGTCCTAGTTGGGGGTCTGTTCATTACATACTGTGCCCATGCCCAATTGCAGGGTGAGGACCAAAGTGCTCAAACAACAATCAAGTTGCGAGAGTTGGGGGGCTTGGTACATATTGTGGAACATCACCACTCTGGATTCAACCTCCGCCCGTGCAAACCCCTTTAACTCTCTGAGCCCCTCGACACTTCAACCCATGACCGCCACGCTGTGTGGTATCGCCGCTATATTGCTATTTGTACACCAACAACTATCAATTTGCCACCATCCATTATGGCATTAGTGCAGATTTGTCGATTTAGGGTAAAACAGCTGCCACTATGACGCATGATCATTATACAATCCGGTAACGTAGAACTCGGATCTTCTGCCGCTGAGGACAAATTATGACGATGGATGTGTCCAAGAAGCCGAAAATTAAACATCACTTGTCCTATCAACTGTAGTGATGAAATATAAGGTTAGCAAGGTTACACATGAAGTTGGTCGAAAAATGTTTTTAGTAAAGGATGACAAAATGAATTTACTTGTATATTTTTCTTATTTTATGATTATTTTGAAGAGGGGGTAGGGTAGAAGCTAACGAGCACAGTTATAAATTCTTTTTGAAATAGGCTCTTATTGTGAAATAAACTACTTTGGAGCTATTTTATGGATTGTTTCAGATTTTCCGATAACCGCACCCGCATTCCCTGCCTGATCGCATATATTGTATATGCGTGCATATATCCTTGGTGTGTGTTGCGACAATTAGGTAAGGGAATGCAGATTGTGGTTCGGTGTTACCCATAGTTACCGTACCTGTGTGACAGGGTTGGGAAAGCCTTGTGGTAGCACCACTGGACCGTTGATTCACGAAACAATCCCTGGAGATGCAAACCAATTGAAATAGTAATTTTGAAGAGTTACCTATCCGTTAACTCATCCCAATTCAATCCTTTTTCTGTTATCCACTCGTTTCCCTTTGAAGTTTTTTCCGCATGATAAAAACTCAACCGAATTCACTGAGACCACCGGTGAAGACTTTTAATTATTCCTGGATGCAATGTCCAAGGTTTTTTTTTATATTTTTCCAACTGCAAATCAGGGATTTTCATAAGTTATAGAGTTGAAACATTTTTTTGGAATTTTCAGGACTTGATACTATGTATGTAGTTTCTCTGAGTTTTTTTCCCCACAGTAAAGTAACACGTGCCCTTAAGGAACTTTAGATACTTTCTTGGAATTTTCACTGGATAAAAGTATCTTGAAATTCTTTTAAATCTTTTACAGTATTTGTAAATCCCTGAAGTTTCTAGAACTGTTCTGAAATGATTTCACGTCTTTTGAAACCTTTTGAAATGTTGAAAATATTACCTCAAAGAAAACTTTTGCAAAATATTTGCAATGTTTTATGATCGCTTGACATCTCTTGGAATTTCAAAAGTTTTGGAATACTTTCGAGTGATTAAAGTTCAGATTCTTGAAATTAAAATATTAATGAATGATCACGGAAAATAATACTTCTTGTCCTTCTTCAAATTTTATCAGAAGTTTTTCCTGAGAAAATTCTTCGAGGCACCACAAATATACCATCTGTTTGAGAAAGGTTTGTTAATCAAGTGGAAACTTCAGTTGCAGAGAAAGTATAAGTTTTTTACGCTTTAATCAAGGTTCTTGTGTTTTCGTGTGGAAGAAATAGAATTAATCACCAGAAGAAAACGAGGAAGTTTAGAGTTTTATGAAAGCAATTGTACGAAAGTATTCAAAGTGATTGGTTCTGATGACTCGATTAAATGAAATCAGATCCTTAGAGTTTGAAGGTCTTGGGTGAGCACGAAAAGCTTATGTTACTCTCGCCTCGTAACCCAGACTTTTGAGATGGCCTTTGTCAGATAAGTCCACTGGGAAACAAACTTTTCACGAATACCCGGATGAGTTTCTTTTCCTTTTATTTGCCAGGCGAGAAAATGCTTTTGTTATCGCTTGATCGACAGGGAAAGACGATCCTAAAAGTGTTCCCGGAAATTGTAATTTACTGGGATGTACTTCTGCGCTGGAGAATTTATCATAATTAGTTCGTCGTTAAATGGAAAGGCTGTTCCCGCGAGCAAGAGAAAACGAATTTTCAAATAATCCTCTAAAGAAAACGAACTTTTAAAATTGCTTCAGGTTTTTTTTTTCTTCGACTTTTATTACATTCGTCATTTTTTCTGTTTTGTTTTTTTTTTTCTATCAAAAATATTTGAAGATAAATAATACTAAAGGTATTAATAAAATTCGTTTTAAGAGCATATGGTAATTATCATTATGTCCCTAGTATTGGTATTTACAATTTTTAAGAATATTTGACATATTCTTCCTGGCGTGAAGTAGTACATTTTCTAGAGAAGTGTTAAAAGGACGTAACATTTCGGAAGCATTTAAATTCAAATCCTTCTTTCCTTGAAAAATTATAGCAGAAATATTATAGGAGGTCGTTTGACTTTGTTCGCATGCATTATTCAAGTACATAAAGTGGTCTGTTATCCTTGCAGTATAGAAGAATACGAGACATTTCATTATATTCAAGAATCTGAATAAGATCTTCTGGTTAAGAAAAAAGCATTCAGATAAAAACTATAAAAGACGAAAAATTCTTAATATCCTCTAAGCACAAATAACTTAAAGTTGGTGTAGGTTACAAATAAAAGCGTCAATTCCTGTGGCGAATAGTCTATTCCTTGGAAATATTTATATCGCCTGCTTATATAGCCTTTCGATCGTTTACCAATTTATCACTGGACTTTTATTTCCACATTCCGTGTAAAACCACCTGGGTATGAAGGGAAAAGTGTTGAATTCTCAAGTCCGATTTTACGAGGTGGTATAAAAACTCACTTTTTATTTTAAGATCTTTCTGTGTGGAAATATCGATTTTTCCTCATATTCGTGATATTTAACATTAATTATTTATATTTCTGGGTGGAAAATGTGATTTTTTCAATGCAGAATTGTCTAATTTTGTGAGCAAATATCGTGGACAATAAATTTTCGGTCAAGGGTGGGAGGATTAATGATTGGTCGGTTCGTCACGTGCCATGCTATCACGTGACTAACGACGCAGCAGGAGAGGAATGGAAAGAAAAGAAGGCCAACCCCATCCCATTTTCAGTGTTGGATCGCTTTTGATGCTCGTTTATTTAAAATAAAACATCATCTCCTCTCCGATAAACGAAATGGTGAGAAGAGTAAGGTTTGCAGTAAAAGAAGCCTGTCCAATAATATTGATGGCTGTAAAAGACGGATTCCTTCATTGCTTTCGATTTTCAAACAATAACGGCTATGACATTTCCATTAAAGATATACTTTGCGAGTAAAAATTTTAATTTACTTTTTTTGAAATAAACCTTTTATATCTACTCTTCGCTGCGAATTTGCGATAAAAGCTATTTGTTTGTAACTTTTTAAATATTTTACCATTTTTTGTTGCAGATGCTGTCGAATTCCTTTAATCACTGTTGGCAAAATAGGAGCCATCACGAATCAGTCTCTTTATTTATTTATTATCAGGTATTTTCATTTTCTAAAAATATTTTAATATCATATTGTATTGAATAGATGAAACTTTTTATGTAATTTTTTAGCAAGATTTTTGGGGCCGTATTAGAAAAAGAGCTAATAACCTAGATGATAAATAAAAACTGGAATTATTTTCCTTTCCATGCCTTTGTCAACGTAACTGTTGTGCTTATTTGTATTGGTTTTTTTTTTCGTCAGAAAAAAATATTCGATGAAACAGCAATATAGCGAGGATTTTATTGATATGAAAAGTCTGATATTTGATTGGACTTCTCGGACCTGCTCAGTGCTTTTTTTCAATCGTTTTATTTTACATATTTTTTTACATTCTCATCAGAGAAGGTATTAGATTTGTGTAAAATTTGACCCCCCCAGTTTTTGTCAAATGTCCACGTTTTGGGACCCCCTGAACCCGAAAAACATGTTTTTACGAATGTGTCTGTCTGTCTGTCTGTCTGTCTGTCTGTCTGTCTGTCTGTCTGTCTGTCTGTCTGTGTGTCTGTATATTTTAGTTTGTGATCACGATAACTTTCGAAAGAATTGACAGATTGGATTGTCCTTTGGTATACTCTTTAAGTGTCCTAAAATGAAGGTCAAGTTCGTTGGCCAGCCATTTTGGATAAAAATTCAAAAAGTGGGAGCATTTTGAAAAATTTTGAAACCACTTTTTTTTTTAATCTAGAAATTCTAATGACGCACGTTCGTAGTACTCAAAAAGTCGAACAATTTTTCTTAATGACTTTTTTGGATCAAAACAAAATTGAAAGACTTATAACATTTTGAAAATCCAAAAAAATGAAATAAAACTTAAATTAGAAGCCAAACAACGCACGATATGAAAAAAAGTCTAAAGATGAAAAATGTTTCTTTTTGAACGCCCTATAGGATCCGCATAACAACTTTTTGAATTTCCTTAAAAACTCGAAAATTCAAATTTTGAGCCAAAAAACGCGAGATGCAGAGAAAATGATAAATATAATTATTCGCCTTAAAAAGATCTACAAGTTCTCCTTTGGCCATTTTTCAATAGGATGAGTAGTTTTCGTTTAAATCGTGAAAAATATTGTTAAACAGAGCCGAGCGCGGAGCGCGAGCTTTAAATCAAATATCGAGCGCGAAGCGCGAGTGCCCTGATGAGAATGTGCTCCTTAAGGTCGATAGAACCTTAAGTAAATTAGTTAAATTTTGCATTCAAAGCTGTAATTTAATTTAATTTAATTAAATTTTTAAAAATATAAATTACAAATATACAAAAATAAATTAAAATATAAAAATATAAATTATGTAATTTAATTAAATTAAAAAAAAAACATATATCTTTAAGCGTCCTGTAAAGCGTAAGCTTCACTAAGGGCACAAGCGCGCGAAGCGCGCAACACGGAGCGCGAAGCGCGCGATGAGAATGTGCCCGCGAAGCGGGCAGATTTTTTTTGTTTGTTTACTTGAAATCTATTGACTTTTTTTCGCATGAAAATGTAAAATCAATGCCACAGTAAAGTACTCCAACTACTTTCATTTATATTGGTATTAAATTGAATTCAATGCACTAATAAACAATCGAGTGAGCCGTAGCGTAAAATAAGACATTGGTATTTTGTGAAAACGTGTCATGATATTCTTATTTTAAATATAACTTCAATTCTTTAAAATAAATTGCTTATCCGGAATGGTACGAAATTCAGTAAATCAGAGTTCGTCCATTGCGACTTTTACACAAGATTATCTATATAGAAAGTTTTCTTGGAAAGTTTAACTCTTTGGGAAACGACGGCTCGCGCGTTGAAAATTTATAAAAGTAACTTCGGGTCAATTCTTTGGGGTCATATAAAACCTAACTGAAACTACGCCCTTGAGACTTGCGCGGGGGATAAATATCGTTCGATCGAAGCGCAGGGTGAGTTTTGATTCTTCAAAACCGACGTTAAACTTGTGAAATTCTGCAAGTGACTTGGGTAAAGCACCTGTTTCTAGCACAGTGAACTGCCTTAAGTTCATCAAAGTTGTTGAAAAATAATTCAAGTTGTAAGTGGCTTTCATTGACTTTCGTTGTCCGGCTAATGGAAGGTTTAGAATTGGGGTAGAGGATCGCGAAAGAAAAGTCGACTTGACTTCCAAGTATCCAAAGCTTCCTTCACAAAGGGATGAAACTCAAGACTTTCGAGTTTCCGCGGTATAAATCTCTAGAAGATGCAGTAACTTCCGGTTTCTCGCTGGCGCTCCTGTAAAGCAATTTGGACCGATCCATAATGCATAAGTGATCCAATGATTCCAGCAGTGCACAAACTTGTCACTTATTTTGTAACTACGTTGTCAGGTTGTAGGACTTCCTCATCCTTCCAAGAACACCTTACTTTATGCTCTTGTCTTTTTTTTTTTTTTTTTTCTTTTTTGTATGAAGGAAGATGGAAACTTGTATCGTAGGGTCTACTTCGCTGCTCCTAAATCCGTCGATGTGAAAGTCGTCGCGACAAAGAACAACCCTCTAACACAAGGTGAAAGCGGTATTCATACATCAACCTGTCGACTTTTTCGCCGACGCGGATTCGTAGTTTTATTTATCGATCTACTTTTAAGATCATCCTCGCTATTCTCTTGCGTTTTTCTCATATATTCTTATCAAGGATGCTCCTTTGTAACTCGACAAAAAAGATGTTAACCCGCACTACATCTGTTTTTATCTCTTCTAAGCGGAGTTGATATAAAGTCGTAAATTTACAGACGTTGACTGGACTAGGAAACTGTAAAATCACATATAATTTATGGAATTTCGAACGTTCAATTTTAAATTGAGAGAAAACATAAAAAGAGGACATTAAAACTTGTTTGAGACATCTAAAGTTTCTTCTCATAAAGTATTTTTATATCACCCTAAGAAAAATTTATCTTTGAACCAGATACTTAAAGTTGAACCTTATGGTTATTTATAGGCTATGTCGATTTGTGTCAAGTTCTGATTTGTGAAAAATAAGGACTATAACTATTTTTTTCACAATTATTAGTAATAATGCTGTATGACGCAATGAACACTGACCGATATTTATATAAGAAATTGATTTTGAGGAAGAATTTTTTTTCTTTATTTTTCCTGTGATTGACTAAGGGTTTTTCGAATAAGAAAAAGCCGCCGTATTTCAAAAATGAAACGGTACACAGGGTGTAGCGAAAGGTCCCTGATCCAATCGAGGAGGCTATCAGAAGTAGTGATTAAAATGGGTGGGGGGGAGGTGAGTGCTGGGTCTGCAAAAGGGAGTTGAAGGTGGTCGAACTGGCTGGTTCTTGATTTGGGCTTGAGGGAACCTAGATAACACTTCTTACCCGAGGGACGCCCCGCGACCCCAATCTCAAGTCAGATATTGTTCCGAGCTTTGAAAGCTCAAAAGAACTCCTGAAAGGCATTTTCTCACAGGTCGATGTATTATTCTGGGTTCATAGGTATTGTGCTCTCATTTCAGCATTTTCGGAAAAGGACCAAGAGTTTCGGAACAAATAAAAGTTTATCGAACTGGTGAAAAAGTCCGGGACTTTTCAATAAAACCGAATAATAAAACCATTAATTAAATCTATTCGCGAAGCGAAATTTTGATTAAAGAATTCTATTTGATATTAAAGTAGATATAGTTTTATGTTTTTATTTACTGTATAAATAAGAATGTTGTTTTTCCTTCGAATAATTCCAAGGGATCGTAGAATCTCCTTAAAAAGGAAGAACGAAATGTTTCCAATCACTAAAAAGGACCCGAAATTCCCGCCCTTGAGAAATCGATTTCATTTTCCTTCCTGACCAAATGAAATTTATTCCTCTGTCGCCTCTGATATTCAATACTGTATCGGAATGGTTTGTGATGAGGTTTTCCTCGTTCACATACCCGGCAAATTTAGATTATGGAATTCTGTTGAATTTTTACATTCTCATGATAATGAGAAGGTATTGGTTTTAAATGAAAAATATCTTTCGCGGATTTAATAAAGTTCTTTTTAGTAATTTATTAATACTTTTTAATTTTTCAGATCTGATGAAATCCAATGATAAGAGGATCCGAAGAAAAAGTGGCCCCTGCAATGTCCCTGGTCTTCGGAGAAGTCTATAGAAGAGAAGGGATCTCTAGGGATCGGCCTGAAGACATCGTGCTGCCATCGTCACGACGTGGGACAGTTATAAAGGTAAGTGAAGGTTTTAATTCCTCCTGTTTCCAAACATGCCAGGGATGAATGGTCCGAACTGGTACGGAAACAGGTTGTATTTATATAGAAAAATCGCAGTGACAGCTAATTAAACTTAATTGTTTAATTAGAAAGTGGATATTCATTATTTTTGAATTTTTTATAGCTTAGGAATCGTCCTTTCTTGGTTCGCGAAAAAATAAATCTTTTTTTTTAAATTTTAATTAATCTGTTTTGAGGATTAGTCAATTTAATTTATAATTTGTTTTTAAATTCAAGAAAGGAACGGGAAAACTGTATAGAAAAAGGCCGAGCATGTTTTGTTTGTAATTTAAGTCACTTTCTTTTTCTATGCAGAGAAAACCCGAGGATTCATTTTTGTACATCATATTTTTTTATCACTTGCATATTTTATTAGTATTTTTTTTGAATTTCAATCTTTTATTCTTAAATCATCAGAATAGTTTCAACCTTAATTCAAGTTTTTTTTTAAATTCTAATTGAAATTAATTTGAAATTAACAAAAGAAAATGAATGACTCAAGACTATTTAAAAATGATATTAACTTAGCTTAGGAATTTTGTGTAATTATTAATCTGTCTATTTTTTGCGTACACCGTTTTACTTTAATCAAGCTAGTTGTAAAATTTAAGGTGTGCCTTCGAGTGTATTTGTAGATTTTTGCTTAACATGAGAAACTTTTTATAAAACGAATATAGTTTTGCAATATTTCTTATAAATAAATGTATTGAAGCTAAACAGTACCCGCGTCTCAACAATTAGTGATTATGAATTATATTAATTTTATATTATATTATTTATTATTATTATTATTTATTCGGCTATATTGATTAACTTTAATTTTAATTTTTTTCTCAATCTATTCATCCTTATTCCTCGAATTATTAGTAAAATAAACGGGGAATGGAGTATTTCCAATTCATTTGAAGAATGAAATGGAAATTTAGATTTGAGTATTTATAACTTTAAATGAAATTTAAAATTCAAACCACTTTTTGTTTGGCAAACTGCTGTATGAATACATCATAAATGCTAATAATAAATCAATTGATTATTAGCAATATTTATATGAAAAACTGAAAAACTAAAATTGACTTCGTATTTAAAAATTAAAAAAAACGGTGTACGATTTCAGGTTTTTTTTAAATTTTATTTGTATGCTTGTATGAGTGAAAAATGTCCTAACGTGACCAAGCTCAGGTGCAGGATACGTCCCGGGATGTATCCCTAGGTTAGGTTTTTCCGCACCGGGGCGGTGTGAATGAGAACCGAGGAGTGAGTGTGTTGGTGTGAATCTTTTTTGCATTTTTAAATATAGCTAGGTATAGGCAGGTAATTTATTCTGGTGTGAATCTTTATGATTGTAGGTAGGTAGCATTAGGATTAAATATCTTTGAATTCACTTAAAGATACCTTCTCCTAGATTTTTGGTACAATCGGTTGGCCAATTATCGTTTTTGATATCGCGGAATGTGCTCGAGTTGAAAATATGGGGAATATTTATTATTCGCAATTGATAGAACTCGAGCGCAAATCGAATCTGTAGATGGCAATTGCCGGAAGAAAGAAGAGGCTATATGCCGAAGAGCCCCAAATATGAAGAGGGGAACTTCTATTAAGAACTATTTATTTTTGAATGAATAGTTCTTGATAGCTTATATCCACGTCACTGTGCTGATTTTTCATTTTACATTGTTATATTACATTTTTTGTACAATATAATTGAATGTGGTCTTTTGTGCAGATGGAAATCCACGAAATACGTGATACTTTTTTTTTTGCCATTTTTGCATTCATTCACATTTAGAAAAAATACAGAAAATTTCGGTTTGTTTTATAATTATGACCAATATTTCTTAAAAATAATTATAGTAAATATAAAGTAAAATAACTTAAAGAAATAAGACATTTTATTAAAGATATTTCATTAAAACTTATTTTTATTATCAATATCAGGTGATAAACTGCTTTTTGTAAATCCACTTTATTAGTATCACGTATTTTGTGGATGACCCCTGACTAAATTTATAAAAATGCTAGGCTGTTTCAGAAAAATCTGCAGAGAATTTTCTTCAATATGTTTAGAAAAGTCTAACAGGACCAACAGGTGTGTTAAATATTAATTATTTATTTCAGTGTCAAAAAAAACTATCATCTACTAATTTAACTTGCTTAAAATATATTTATTTAATTTAAATTAGAAAATTATATAATTATGTTCAGAGTTAGGATACCTCTAACGGGAAAGGGAGGTGTTGGATTTTTTTATATTCATTTTATTAGACCTTATATACAATTGGTAACTTTTTGATTTTACGATACATACAATTAACGTTAATATTAAATCTTATTTCTCTGGAAAATATGGAAATTTTTACTTGATTCATAATTTAGTTTATTACACATTTTAGTTTGCTAAGTTAAATTGAAGTAACTGGAAACTTAATTACCTTTGTGAAATTAGTATACGAGCGTTACAGAAATCCTCCCTTGAGCACGATTAAATCCACGATCTTTCAAATGCTAATTATTTGTTCGAGCCTAATGAATGAAATTAAATTTCTTTTACAAACCTTTCTTTGCGAGTGAGCGATGTAGATGGGGGTAATCTTACTTAGTATTTCAGGTTCTTAATGATACCAATTTGTAAAGGTATTTAATTTTCCGAATATTCTTTTCATTGCAATGAATACCAAAATAATTAATGACTGTCTTAATAGTTTCCAATTAATTCAAAATATGATATTACAAATTAAACTAGATCTTTTGTCTTTGAAAAATATTCTCGAATTATGTACATAATCATTATTTTGTTATAACTCTTTTAATTTTCATGAGTAATGGGGTAGTCGCCTTTGACTATTGAGCTTTCTGACATGAGCTTCTAACTAGCTTACTCGAAAGTTATCAAAGCTTCATCGAAATTGAATTACTGGTTGAGAAATTCCTTCAAGGTTTATGGTCAGTTAATACAGATTGTAGGGTGCACTTTAAAGCACTTAACTACTGATAGGGATCGATATCGGCAAAAACACGGTCAGGTGGTTCTTCTTGTTTTTTCCATAGAGACAAAATTAAATTTATTTCCATAGTCATCATGAGAAATAAAGGAAAGTATTTTTAAAATACAATGTATTTTCTGTACGAATAATCAGTAAAACAGATATATTTTTGGAAATTAATGTTACATAATTATCTTATGTACACATTTATTGGCAGGTTAATAAGCGAATAATCGGTGAATAGGCTTTTGTCATTTTCAGTCCTGAGTATATAGAAGTTGTGATCCGATTCCTTCAATTCTGCTCGAATGAAGTTTCTATATTGTATATTCCCTAAATAGAGATCCCCAAGACACTGAATGCGATTATTATGGAAGGATCAATCTCCAGTTTCATGTTCACTGAATTACTTTGTGATTGTACTATTCTGAATTCTCAGAAATGAAGTAGACATCTGCTCAAAGTTTCTGAATTGATTATGAATAAAATCTCCAGAGTTGATAATACAGTAGATTTCTTTTCACAAATCTTCATCTGTGTGATTTCCCTAGGTTAATGAATTTAAGATTGATTATCATATTAGTTGTTCATGAAGTAATATTTGAATTAAGTGAATAAAGTATGAAATTAATAAACTTCCATCGGTGAAAAGTCACTATCTACAGAATTGATTGAACTTTCAAGTGTTCAGTCTTATTGATAGAGTTCGTGAAATTCAATCTCAACCGAATACTTCAGTGTCTTCAGTTCTGGAAAGATGTTCTTTTTCTGAAAAAGAGAGCCTTGTTGTCTGAAGTTCGGATGACTTTCTCGAATCGAGATTGTGAGGGATAAGTCGACGTCATGGCAAGATGTTTGCTGCCCTTCTCTTAATACCCTTTCTCGTGAGTCAAACAATAACTGTCAAAATAAAAGCTCCTTACTTTCGGACATCATCCTGACAGATTACTAGGAAATCACTACAATTTCGATATAAATCAGTTAAGCTTCTCAAGCTGAAAAAAATGGTTAGTTAGGTCAACTAACCAATTAGTAAACTATTTGGATTTACATTTTTGAAATGTAAATGCCCATATTAAATTCCTCATTATATTCGGTTGAAATTTTTGGAATGCACCACCGATATGAAAACATTCAGAACGAAGTTCATATAACGCTTGTGAATAATAACAATTTATGGTCGGATTTTTATCGCATTGGAAAATCACATTGTGAGAAGACTAAAAGAGTAGAGATATGAATTGATAGTGGTGCAATGTCACAGTTATTGTTGCTATGAATTTAAAAATTTTACCTTTGCTTGTTTTTTATATCAAGAGGAACAATGAGTTTTGACCATTCGGGCAGGTAGTCGTTGTTTCATTGTTTTATTCGATTTTTTTCGAGACGGCAGTCTCTTCTTTCCATCGGCTGTCCTGCACCTGCCACACGTGCAACACAAGCCATGGATATAGTGCAATTCCAATATCTGATATCGCGTTTTAATTAACTTAGTTTCGCGGAATGAAGCTCGAAGCATCTCCACAATCGCACCAATTTTTTCCGCTGCAAAAAACTGTAAATCGCCCACAGAGAAAAACGCCTCCTCACTTTGCTTTCGGCTTATTCCACTCGATTCGAATTGATATATTACGTAAAATGGTGACTGATGAAGGAAAATAGTTTCGAATCGTTATAAATTCGAATCGTTATAAATTCGAAAATATATCCAAATGAATTCCAAGTTCTAAATAAATATTTTCATCTGTTTTACTCATTCTTCATTTTTTATTTGGAATTGTTAATCTAAATTGAGGCTTCATTTAGTACTCCGCTAATTTTACCAACTATTGAAATTTCAAAGCTGTATTAGTTAATTTTATACAATATGCTTGAGTTATTCAATCTGGAAATACAAACACAAATGTTCTGTGTCAAGCACGTTGATGCTTGTTGATTTAATTAATGTTCAATTCTGCTTGTGAAACTAATCATCAATGTGAACAATCAAAACCCAGATATTTCTGATTGTAATTTGAAATTTAATATTATCTTGTAATTGAAATCAATATTTTTTTTAATTACTCTGAAGCCCATTTTTCAAAGTGTTATTTCGAAAAGGAGAAATTGATATTTCGCGTTTGGCATTTAGGCAATATTCACATTGAAGTAGGTTTCTTAATGCCAATCATGCATTTAACATAGTACCTGATATAGCAAGATCATCAATTTAAATTAATTGTTGATAATATAGAGACTTTAAATTTTGTATTCTATTACAGTTTAGTTTTTATTTCTTGATGCACAAAATGATTCATATTTTTTTTTATCTAAAAGTATCCATTTTATTTCAATGATTCATAAATCATGCATTATATATATTTTTTTATATATCAGTTTTTTAATTAAGGGATTGCAAAACTTTTGATACCATGATCGGTACAAGCACGATTCTCGGCGTTTTCACTTGTCAGTTATATGAATTCGTTGATTCAAACTTCGAGAGGTAGATTCAGCAGAATTTGAATCTGGGAAGTTTTGACGTAGGACAAGTGAGAACTTTGAAAATTCCAGTTATATTGTTGAGCTGCCCGGAAATAACTTTTTGAAACCCTATTCCATTTAGTGACAAGTCTATTACTAGAAAGGAATGTCACTCAATAACAATAGTAACTTATCCCCTTTACAAATGAAGACATGAGAAT
>CAJFCO010000089.1:2131459-2144870 GCA_904066015.1 Synergus gifuensis
ATTCTCATGTCTTCAAATCAGTTTTTTCTTTTTACAGATTCTGTTACAACACCCTTTTTCCCACCTTTCCAAACTAAAAAAATAAAAAAAAATAATTTTATTAACAAATTAAAATGTTGATAATGAAATAGAAAAAATCGTTGAATTAAAGAATTCCAAATTCTAAAAATAAGTGAATGGAGGCTATTCAAGCATTACGTAAATAGTCTGAACGGGAGAAGGTAAAAAAGTGATGCTTACGTAATACTTGAACTTTATACCTTTCATAATTTTATTCCTGGAAAAGTGTTTATTATTTTTCCCCATCAAATCAAAATTGAAGTTTCATCCGCAAAATGAAGAGTTCTCCTTTCTAGTAAAAGCATTTGGAACAAAGGGTTTACAAAAAATTTACTTTGTGTTCTTTTTCCTTTCACGAAATATGTGAAGCTCATCTTTTCTTCCCAATTACGGAAATAAATAAGAAAGCCCAGTCTTTATTTTGATCAATTTCGCACCTTGTCGTGTTGCAAGATATAAAGTGTAGTATGGGGTGGAAAACGAAGTGGCTTAAAAACGCGTTGCTGGGTGATGGTGGTGGTGGCGATTGGAATGGTGAGGCAAGAGTGGAGGGGTTGCTTTTGGTTTACCCCTCTGTCGCTGCGACGCTAGCGCCGCGGCGGAAGCTCCAGTCCGAGTTCAGCATCACTCGTGGTGGTTTCGCGCGTGCATTCTTACAACCAAGGGTTGGTATTCCTAAAAATTCACCTTTAAACATAATTTTTAAAAAAAAAGAAAAAAAAAGCATTTCTCTTCTAATCTTCTCAAATTTATCGAGTATTTTTTCATTTACATGAAAATTCCAAATAGCTTTTCTCTCTAAAAAAAGCAAAATAAAAAATATCGATCCAAATCCCTCAAAGATCTTTTACCTTGTATAAGTGTTTTCGAGTAAATTCAAAAATGCGAAGATGGAAAGCAAAGCACCAAAGTGTTTTATGGGTCCTATGAAACTTTGGGGAAGTGGTGCCAAGGGTCAATGTCGACGAAGAAAAAGTGCTCCAGGACGAGATCCTTTGAAGAATATCAGTGTTGTGAGTGAAAGTTGATTCTGGAATTATTCTTTGGATATCATCTTTGTAATTTGTAAATTCTTGGAAAGTATTGATACAAGATCAATGATAGTGAGGATCGAAATGAACGTCTGATAACAATAAGTTGTGTTATAAATGAAATTGTGTGCGTGATAACAATGCTTAATTAAATACGTAGGAAAACAGTTTAGGTGCATTTGTGTTTCGCAGAAAGGAAGAGGTATTACCGTCGCAGTAATAGCAATGCTAACTCGAAAATAATTACGAAACTGTTACGCTGCGACCGCCAATGGGTCGAGCGAGTGGTTGCAGATGGAAAAATCGATTAATCAAATTCTCGTTGTTGCACATCGACTCGAATATAAATTATCAATGGCTTCTGGTTCAATTGTCCTTTTGCGGTTGGGAGACACCTCCACTTGAAATAAAGTGGAATCGAATCTTCGCGAGATCGGTAACGAGGCTAATCGAAGCGGATCAAGTGTATCAACGTTTCTAATTGAGGTAGTAATTGCTTCAGTGCAAATAGATCCGACAATAATGAGAAGAACGTCTTTCTCTTAGATACTGTGAGAACTATCGATAATCAATCGCTTAGGTTCGCAAGTTCGAAGAAGTGTTAAATTAAAGTCCTACGGGCGAAGCAAAAGTGATCCTATCGTTGAACTCGAGTGTTTTCGAGGAGTTGCTCCTTTCAGTTCCACTACACCTCAGTGAGATCCTTTTCAACCCACCTTTTCGTCTTCCAATTCCCTCTCTCGTTCTTCAGTGTCGTGAGAAGGCCAGATCAAGAGACCTTTACTGAATTGGAGAAAAACGTACTTTGCAAGGGTAAGTTCCGATGGTGGGACAGTTACAAATCGATCTTTGCCCTTGAAAGATAAATAGGAGACTGTGTGGTGAAAAGAGAAATATCCTTAAAATGCAAAATTAGGGTGGAATATCAAAACAAGGACGGCAATCTGCTCTTTTTATATTTCAGGCTAACAGAAAATGTAAAGAGTATTGTTTACAGAAAAATAATTCATTTAAAAGGGAAATTGATTGCGGAATATATGTTTCAAACATTTGAAATTTTAGTTAGGGATGTTGTTTATTTTATGAAAGCTTGATATGTCGATTTCTGCACTTAAAAAAAAAATTTAGACCGTAATTTCAACAGTTTTTGGAACTGTCTATTCATACGAAATGATAACATTTTTAAATGTCAGTCTGCACCTGTTGATACTTCAGTATCCTCTATTCAATTTAATTTTTTCCAATTAATTTTAGCATTCATTTACATCCAACTATACCGACCTGGTTTAGCTTCCGTTGATTATAATTAAAACGTATTTAATTAAAAAAGTTAATATGAACATGTAAAGACTTACTAATTGCTATAATATTTATTATTTATATTAAAATTATAATATAGTATGATGTTTAAAAACTCTTACAAAAAATACGTCAAGGAGAAAAACGAAATTTGAAAAATAGACTACAAAGTTATGATTTCATAAAAAGTCGTGTGGATCAATTTCCTACAGTCTCCCTCAGTGAGGAAAATGAGTATTGTGTGGGGGGATAAATCTGATATCATTTGACGTTAGAAAACCTTTGATGGTATTAAATTACTTTAGTCCTCCTAATGGCTCCAAATAAATTGCATTCTCTTGTCAAAATGACAAAATGATCTGCATAATCTCCTTTGTCCTATAAAACGTAATTTCTCGTCCTTTGAATTCCCTCGGAAAGGCGTGTATATATAAACCTTTGAAAGTAAAATTATAAAACTAAATTGTTCGTTTGAGAGGTTATTTTGTTTTTTTCAATCTTGTATTGACACACAGGAAATTGCTTTTTACGTTATTGAACATACCGATAAACATGTTCCGGTTTCATAATACAAATATCCTTTGTTTCAGAATTCTCTTTCGTAAAATCTTTTTTTTACATCTCTATAGATTTACTTTACACAACTTTCTATATAAAAAGGGATTACTGAATGAAAAAAGTTAGTCTATTTGTATATCGTTCTCAAACGGACAATAAAATTGAAATGTTAAAATTTTAACGATACGAGTTAGGCAAAATTGAGCGAAATAATTTTTGTAAAATTCAATAGAATAATTTGAAAATTAAAGAGCAAAATTTTTATATAGCTTACAAAAACGTAAATTACTTGGTAGATTTTCGGCTTTAGTTTCATATCTGGACCATTCGTTCGTAAATTCTCCTTTCCTCTCATCCATCACGAAGAACCCAAATATCCCGTTTTTTTCTGGCACTGATCCCCCAGGCTTTTTCTATATTGTTATGGCTTTGGCATTATATGTCGCATCGTCTTTTATGTTGTGCACGTTTGCACATATTTTGTCTAAATGGAGACACTCCACAGTTAGCGGTTTTCAAAATAGCTTTATATCGCATCTAAAATCTAATAAGGACTATAAAATAATCGACTCCCTTTATATCCGACAATCCGACTGGTATCAAATCTACGAAATGGAGTGATGGTTCACCAGAGGATGGGTATTTTCCAACCCCTGAAAATCATCCGCCTTAAACGTTGTGTCTGGTTCTTCCCCATTTTATTTCTCGTACTCTTAGTGCGAAGCGACTCACAAAACATTTTACTTATTCAATCGTAGGAAAGTTTGAGAGCGTGACTTGACATGCGATGTTCTCCTAAAAAGATGAATTCTTCATTTTCCTCATCTGAGTAAGATTCTTATTTTTTCCAACAACCTCATATTTTCTATTTTCTTCTCATATTTTCTGCATTGTATTGTCTTAAATTATTCCCCTCTCATGTGTTGTCTTTGGACTAAGGCATATTAGTTGTCAGTATTTTTAATTCTTATATAAGAAAGTTTTAGAATTTAGAAATAGTAATTCTTTATTAGGTAGTTTGATTTCGATATGAAAGAATACTGTTCAGATTCATTAGCAGGAAATGAAATGGCTGTAAATTACTGCCAGTGACTTCTGGAAAGATTAAGCGTGTGATAGAATTAGCAATCCAATTTGTTCAGAGTACCAACGAAGCACAGCTTCAAAGAAAATTAATCAATCTGAGGGAAGTCGAAAAATGAATCAACTTCGTAATACGCTTTAGGCTTTTCTGCCATTTATCAATATCCTAACACTGAGAAAAATAGTTTGTAAGATTTAGGACAGCGATCTATAGATATTAAACCGTACAATCTGGATGTTAAACCGTATAATTTAGATTATGAGTTTTATAATCCAGGATTTTAGAAATTAGCATCAATTAACGTCTAGATTATACGGTTTAACATCCAGATTGTAAGGTTTAATATATCTAGATCGCTATCCCATAGTTAACCTTCCAAGATCATAAACCTTACAATCCATTTTTCTCAGTGAACCTTCTCATTTCTTAGTTTGTGAGATCGTTTCCATTTTTTATTGAAATGAACTAGAATTTTTCATTTCTTCACTGCGGAAGTATAGAGTATTGAATTAAAACTGGATTATATGAAAAGTAGATTTAAAGTAGCTTAGGCAAATATTTTCCATGTCATGCAATATTTATCACAATCTCCTTATTCCAAACAGATTTTGAAGTTGCCGAGGTAGCTTGAATCTTCATTGAATATTCCAAGACTTAGATTCTAGGATATAGAGCCGATCCTTCTTTTATTATTAACTACAATATCCATCTTTAGAATTATTTGATATTGATTTTGAATAATGGTTTATGTAATTGTAGAATGAATCAATACCATTTGAAATTCAATACACGATACTATCGAGTAGGAAACAAATATTAACACGATTAGGTATTTCTATTATAATTCTATTATAATTCTATTAATAATCATGAATATATGCATATTTCGGATTTTAACTATGAATTTATAGATAGCTTAACATTTGCGATTCTGTGTTATTAATTTTGTAATTTAAACAGAAAATTGTGATAATAGTCTGACCTATGCAATACGGCGAATTGCGTTTTAATTATATTACAGTAAATGTTGGAAAGTTGGATAATTATAAACTCAATACGAAGTTAAAATTCAAAAGTGGGATTCCTCTCAACACACCTAAACCTCGCAGGTCACGTAACTTTAAACATTTTCTATCCACTATTTAGAGAATGGTGTCCAGCAACTAATTAATAACTTAGAACCTGCGAAATATTAGTCTATTTCTAATTTTCTTAAATTTGATACAAATTCCAATATTGATATTTGCTTCTTTAGATATATTAAAAATATTATTGAAAAAAAACAAGTGAACATTCATCATTAACATACCGATAATGAGCAAAATTAATGAGTCTTAATGAATAATCTCTTACCAAATTTCCCATTGTTTTCGCGAATACTTATTTACCACTTGAGATATTAATTGTTATATTTTTTTTTCTCTGAGGGCAGAACACATTGTGTCATAAATAATGAATGACGCTCTTTTCAAAGGCTATTTGAAAGAATATTACGAAGAGACAAATGCTTTGTGCATCCAATCCTTTTATTACGCAGCATTAGAGTCGTCTCATATATAAAATAAAAGAGCTGCATCCATAAAATTTGTGATTACGTCGATCAGCACATAGTGCTAAGAGTACTCGGACGTTTTATTTTATATCACTAATTTTAGTGTCCGCGTCCGGCAGTCATATCTCCTTTTTATATTGGATCAGCGATTTTAGTAGATAGGTTGATGGCTTTTGAGAGCTGTGAAAATTCTCCTGAAGGAAAATGTTGAGTCAAGAAGATGGTTTGTCGAAAGTGTCCATTGGAGAAAACAATATTATTCTTTATTATATTATTCTTTATAATATTATTATTATTATTGTAAAATATTAGAATCTGAATGGAGAATTTTTATTTTAACATTGTAGAATATTGTAAAGTATTATAATGTTGAAGGGAAATTGGTGATAAATTGTAGGTTGCCACGTGTCAGTTTAACAGTAATTTATTAATGGATAATTCATGGGTCGTTTGTGACGTGATTTAGTACATCAGGTGTGTGTGATTTGAAAATGCATCAATCATTTAATAATCTCCCGATGGCAATATATAATTAGCACGCTCATTTTATAGAGATTTAATCAAATCAAAACATCAATCAGAGGACGTGCGCTTAGTGATAATGGGGGAGTAAGTAGACAGGAGCTTATTATACTATACGCTCTACCCACATACTGAGTGCCGATTAGTACATTTGTCATGCAACCCGGGTATCTATAGTTGTCGTACGTCTCTGCAGGATTGGTCAGAGACAATACCCCTATGCAAAGACGATGTTCCAAATTCAACTAAGTGAACTGCTTGATCAATGGGAATCCTATATATCCCTAGTGAAATAGTAAGTCATCTACTGGAACTCTGTCTGTGACACAATTTGGCGCCTTACGCCTTTGAAGCCGTTGTTTCTCCTACATATCAAGTCATTAAGGTTGATTCTCCTTCCACATTCGATCAATCGTACTGACAATTGCATTACCTAATCATAAACAATGTTATATTGATATTTTACTCACTATCAGTCGATACCACTCGACTCTCCCTTATCCAAAATTCATTCTTTTCTTCTTCTCATAGAGTTTCCAAATGCAGAAGTTAAATAATCTTGCCATAAAAAGCTTTTATAGTCTTTTCACTCTTATTATACGTGAAGTTTATGCTCGCATAACGATTTTCGAGTTAGAACATTGTAGGTGTATGTAATCCGTGTAATAAATTCTTCATGATATTTGCAGTGTAGCTTGCCTGTTCAGTGATATATTATGTCGTCCAATTTCCGCAGTAACTGGACATAGGTTGTTGAAACACAGAGTCAGGTTAACAGTGGGTCAATCAACGGCAACATCTCCATCATGTGAAAGTTTCACGATGAATTAGATCGTGGTTACATCGTTCTGATGCGAGGGATGAGTTCGTGAGGATGCACACGAAGTATTCAGACAACCAGAAACAAATGGATTTGGTTAACCGTTACCAGATATCCCTTGTCTGTGTGTATGCACTCATCGTGACGTGATGTTGATTTCCCGTAGTGCGTTTGCTTAGGCGAAAACACACACGGACAACTGGACACACGTAAATATGCACGGACGGTAGTTGATCCAAAATGTCAATGCCAACAGCTAGAAATAATTATGCGAATTGAAACTAAATCCATTTCTTCATTTTCATTTTTATTCATTTTTCATTTAATCATTTTTCAAACAAATTATTAAATAAGCACCATTCAAGGTTTTAAGAAGACTTATTTAATGTGATAATATGATATGTTTTTATTAAAATAGTTTTGATATATTGTGTTAATTAAATTTGAGTTAGCAATCCTTATACATCAAGTTCAGGCTTCAGATTATAAACTTCATTCTCTAAAGAGAGGGAGAGAGAGAGAGAGTCTTAGTTTATGATGTGGACTTTTGGTCTGTGTTTCACTGTTTGTGTTTGCTTGTGCAACAATGCATTTTGTCTTGTCATGAATACGTGCCGGAAGGTGTTTTACCTATATGTCTGTAGTCGCAGCAAACAGTAATTGGAAAATCTATAATTAACACATTTTAATAGCATCAATAGAAGAAAATATTTAAGAATTTTATAATTTTATAACTCTTGACTATTTTTAATTAGAGTAATTAATGCATTATAAATGAGTGGACAAAATTCAAAGCCGATTATTAATTGGCGAATCTGTGATCCCGAAATTTGACGTTATGTAATATTCCCTCACTGAATACATATTTACATGTCATGCTGAATATTCGTTCTGCGGATGGAAAATTTGCGTACTACAACGGATGTCTGGGTAGACCGAACATTTGTATCCTATGAGTCAATTTGTTGTGCACAATACACTTGTTAGGTACATTATTAGTCACTGTATTGGCATGTTCGAACATTATTTGCTTCGTTACAGGAAAATCGATATCTTGATGAAAATGATTTCAAAAAATGTTTATTATTTGAGTAAAAAAAAAAGATAGAGTCTTCTGCAGGCAAAGCGTGCCATAAAAATCTCCAAGAAAGTATATGGATCTTGAATGTTGGTTTTATGCTCACCATAAATGCATTTTGCATGGAAAAAAGAAAGTATAAACTTAATAACATGATACGTGAAGGTTTATTCTTTGGCACGACGCTTAGCACTTTTGCAGCTCGTCTAAAAGCGTGCGAAAGTACAAGGGCAGTTACAATTTTCAACTTGAGACCGGAATGGGCTGAGCATGAATATTTTATAAAAATGTGTGCATCAAAGAACCTAGTCACGCTCTGTTCACGGTTGCTCGAGAATTCGTGGTAACGCTTGCGAGTACGTCTGTCTACGTTTGAGATTTTCATGTATGCGTTCTACTGTGGACCGTTTATACGTGAAAATGGGCGAGAACTTTATTATTCAGAGTGTTTGTGCGAAGCGTCCACAGCGCTTTGTAAGGAATTATTTTCATCGTTTAAATGAATGTCTAATTCGCGCGGAAAAGTATTGATCGATTTCCTCGAGGTCTCTCCTTTCTGAGAAAAAGAATTGCGAAATCTGATGAATCAATTGACCTTTGAAAAACTAGACTCGCTTATCTCGGCACTCTTGTATTCCAGAAATTCAATTTATAATTTATTTTTAAAATTGTAGCTAAATTTTCAATTTAAAGGAGAGAAAATAAATTTAGTAATGAAGAATCCGTTACAGAAGGTGTGTCTGCGTTTGAGGTTTTCATGTATATATACTGTATATATGCGTATATACTGTGGACCGTTTATATGTGAAAATGGGCGAGAGCTTTATTATTTTGAGTGTTTATGCGAACTGTGGAAAGCTCTTTTTCCTCGTAACGATTTTCAGTCTAAATAAATCTCCAATAAATGATAGCATGCAGAAGAATCAGTGCTTGGTTACTAATACAAAGCTTAAGTGTACGAGAATTAAACGCAATTACGAGTTGATAAATTAAAATGGCATTATAAATTAAAATGAGCTGATATATTGCACTCAGAAATGATTATAAGCTGGAAATAAATTCTCGAAATGGTCATGTTTATGGATTTGATAATATCTTTATGTGAATTTTATAACGTCGTTGGTTTAAAGAGCGAGTTCTTTTCACTTAAAGAGCAGAACGGAAAATTTGTTGCGGGTAACTTTTTAAGTAGGTAAAGTTGATTTTTTTTTGTCAGAACAAAAGAAAGGTACAATAAGTTGTCATGGTAACCGTATCATATATTTAGATATTTATCAGATGTTTTCCCATCTAAGGATAATTCTTTTTGTGGATAATATTTACCCTGAAATTGGTGTAAATATCATACTTGATTTTCTCTGTGATATTGCGCAAAGCTCAAAAGCATGAGTTTGATTGTAATTATGAAATTAGAATATGTACTTGTTAGACTGGTGTGAAGGCAAAAAAAGTTCCTAATGAGTTTCTTAGTTTTGGATGGCTAGACGTTAATCAAGTCTGATTTACAGAGTACGTCATTAGAAAAAGGTCAGAAGCAAATATGGGCACAATCAGTTCTTGAGGTTGTTCATGCAAAATGTACGCACCTATATAGGAACATACTTATGAGTGTTCGTTGCTCTTCTAGCTAAGTACCGACCCTCGTTAGTACTTAATGATCGTTTTCTTCTAGTTTGCTGTTCTGGATACCAATGAGAAAACAGGTTCACTTGAGATTTATGTGTTTAAGACACGTGCATCAGAATTACAGATAATCAGTTCGTTATGTGATTCATGTTAGACTTGAATTATATTCTGAGTTGTGATTTCGATAATTTTGACCAGCTATAACAATTTTATTTCGTAAAAGACTTTTTACAATTCTATTTGTCACTTGTACAGCTATTTCATTTTCTATATCCTTTGAAATTCGTCATATTGATTTTCTTCGATTCACAGTCCTATTATCGAAGTGTCACAAACTATTTATTACTAGCTTTCATTTTCTGAATATTCCAATAATAAGATACTCAATGTCACTTTCTTCGGACATGTCGTTTTTCTACTTTCTGAGAAGAGCTTTATTCTCCCTTATTTTTGTCGAGGGGTCGAAAGACATCTTTATATGTATGATGCACACATTTCTTTCAGTTTTCTGAGACAGGAAGTTCGATCACAAAGAGGGAGTTTATTTATTGTGAATTAATATGCTGCGGCCGAATCCGGGTGAAGAACTGGAGCTTCTGCTTGGTGTCGTGGAGTAGAGGTGAGGGAGGAGAATTTAAAATAGATTTGCCGGAGCGAAAGACTCCACGTCGTCTCTTCCTTCCGGGCTTATCACGGCTAAGGGTGGTGGCTAAGGGATCATAGGCGATGGAACGGGAAGAGGAACTTAGAAGAAAGGGAGATCTGGGTTGTGAGATGGTTTGGGGTGTGGGTAAGAAAGGCTTTTGCGACTCTGGGAGAGATAGGGAGTTCTACATCCCTTCTCCCTCCTTTCCTCCACTTTTCTTCATCCCACTTCTCTTTGGGAGCTTGCAACCGCTCAAGAAGCCGCAAGCAGATCTAGAGAATGGAAGATGCGAGATAAGGACGACCTTCCTGGTTTAGAGCAGCGTTCACAACAAGGTGATTGTGTTTAGGGCGGTGGCCGCACGTAATAACGACGCATATGACCGAAATCTTTCCCCTCTACAACTTATGGGACAATAACCTACATATTGCCCTCTTTTAAAACTTATGAGGAAGTCCAAGACAGACAATGTGTCCTGGAAGCTATGCAGAGATAACTAGTTGAAGTAGTCTGCTTGGACAGGCTTTTGGGGTCCGAGTGACCCCATTCGGTGTTTGCCCTCAGCAAGGACGTGCTCGCAATTTAAACTCCTTCTTTACTGAATTTCGGAAAAGTTTGCTAGAATCCTCCTTTCGTTCGCAGAACGAGAGTTCGTCACCTCGTCGACATTTTTTCGCTGTCGGTTATTAAGAAGAGTGCAGACCTCAGCTTCGAGTTGGGGGAGAAAAATCATGGGAATCGGAAGTCTATAAGATGACAGTCATAAGTTGAATAGGGGAAGTTCTGAGGTGAAATTATTTCTCATCTTAGTTTATGTTATTGGGAGAAGAAAAATTTCCCTATTTTTTGTTTTTTTTTTTTTTTAGAGATTTTTAAAGGTCGCTTTCAACCCTTAAACTGCCCCGAGGCATTGAAAATTTGAAATTCACTTTCTTTTTTTAAAGAAAAAAAAACTATATATAAACTATTTGTATGAAATACATGAATGTTAAAAGTTTTAGACCACTTTAAGGTTCATATAGTAAAAAAATGTAAAGGTGAACACAATTAAGCAAACATCCTTGTTTCTATATACAAGAATTAATGGGGTCATGATATTATTACCCTTAATGTATAATATATGTTATAAATATGATACATAGTTGATTTCTTAGAGATTCGCTTCTCTGAAACGTGAATTCCAGTTTTTAGGAAAGGTGATGTAACGATTAATCTTTTCTGCTTACAGAGTTTCTGATGGCAATTTGAGAATGGCTACTATCAGATTTTTGAGATTGCTGCTGACGATCCTGGGAGGCTCGCATGTATTACGTGCGGATCCACTAATTTCGCCTACTATCAGAAGTGCAGGTAAGGTTTCTTTTTATTAAATAATGAAGCGTCGTATTGTTTTATTTTTATTTTTAAAACAAAATGAGTCACTATTTGTTACTAGATGAGGAAAACGTAGAAATAGTTTTATCTCCAATTCTTAAAATTCGATTTTAATGGTAGGCTGTCCTTCCAGAAGGGTGGTAATTTGAAAAAGGAGAATCATCATGTCATTCTTTTAATATTAGTAGACTAAATTTCGTCACAAAATCCAGACGAGTATGGCACTTGTTGGGAGATCAGGACGCTTTGCAATTAGTATTATTACAATGAATCTGTTCTATCCGAGCTGATGAGGCTTGATGGCGACGAATGAAGGCGTAAAAGAGGGTGAGAATGTAACGCATGCGCATTCTAGTGGTATAATTATGTATGTAGTCTGCTCCTGATTTGTCTTCCCCTATTCATAATCTGTCACCAGTTAGAGCCACAGGCATTCCCTAACGATGTTACATTGTCCTCTTATACTCACTCAATCTTTCAGAAAAGTTATCGAATTAGTTTGCAATTCTGATTGCTTAGAAAATACGAACTATCGCATTATTTCAAAGATAAAACGATTTAAAAAGGCTGTTAAATAATATACAGTAACAATTGTTTGTTTTTTGAAAATTCCGATTGTCGGTTAGCTTGAAATACTAGTATTAAAATTGACAGGGATTTGATTACAATCGGGTGCTTATTGAGAATCTACCAAATTTGCTGTTACTGACATTGCTTTGGGACTTTGTATGTACAGAGGATAAGGCAATTTTCATTAGCTTTTCTAGTGGCACGTTATGCCTTCCACTTGTCGTTTTTCCAATTATTAGAATCGAACCGTTCGATGTCTAGTGGCCAAAAATTTTTCGTTTAACTTCCCGAGTTTCGACGCCCATCCAATAAATGAAGCGGCGTTTAGCAAACCAACAACATTGTTTGTTGCTTGTATGATTCAACTTTAGATTTCTGAATGTTTAACTTACAACCCAAATTCCTAAAATAAACTTCATAAATCATAACCTGGAACAGTAATTATAGTTCAAAGCGAAAATCTAATATCTTGAAAACTCAAAGAAACTGTAGAACGAGAAAATTTTAATGACTTTCTCTTCATCCAGTTAACAACTATGGACCTGGTTTCATTTATATACTCCACTTAAGTTTTACGCCCTAGAGCTTTTTTATTCATTTGCATCCTTCTGTGAACAAATTCATTTGATGCGAATTTCATACCTGTGGAAAATTTATCAGATTCGTAAAGAACCGTCATGAAATTTACGAATGAGAGAGGAGAATCAAGCGAGTATTCATAATGTACAATTTCAAATCGAAAGCCTTTCAAATCGAACAATTCGTGCTCAATTCATTTTCAATTCATGAACAAGTTTGAATTGAATAAGTTAAAAGGTACAAAAATGTCCACATTTTGAGTCGAACTTGAATGAGATCGCGATTAGTATTAATCCATGAGTAAAGACTCATCTGAGAAAAGCACAGCCAAACGCTGCTTATAAACTTCGGTTATCAAATTTAAGAATTTCAAATTCAAACGTTCACAAACTGTTATACTTTTCTAAGTTACATGATAGTAATTTTAATTATTGATTTGTTGGAATATATATTTCATTATTATCGATTTTCCTGAAAAATAAAACTATAAGTGAGGAGAGAAGCGGCAAGAATTAATTTCCTATGCAGCGCTAGTCAGAATACGACGTCCATAGTATACGAGTCATTAAGGGGGTATTCTAGTCTAGAATTTTGAAAAAATCGATTTTTTTT